>BLXT01008064.1:2703637-2724469 GCA_019648995.1 Plakobranchus ocellatus
GGGGGGGGGGGGGGGGGGGGGGGGGGGGTGCTGGCTTAAATCTGTCATGCAATTTACAGTGAAATTGGGTTAATTTCAACAACCAAGATCGAGTAGTTTAGTGATATGTTAAGGAAAGGCAATTTATACTGAAAAATCTTAATTGAATGACTGCAGAATAAAAACAAAAAGAAATTAATATTAATACTGCTTTGCTTTAGCACCTCTACATATCAATTATCATGTTTCATTTTACATGCAAGACTTGACATGAGAATTCAATGGAGTATGAAATACCTTGAAAATATCTAAAGAGCATCTAAAATTTGAAATTTTTATTTCGATTTAGCTTGACAAAACTCATTTTTCAGAGGGGGTTTGTTTGTTTTTTTTTAAAGAAAAATGGATTTTCAAATCAATAATGATATGCAGTGCAGGAAAAAAAATCATAAAATATTTAAAACAAGATGTGTGTGGAGTGAAAGATTTCAAAAAATCTTTTTTTTAAAGTTAAAAAGTGTACTTTAAACTCACTAAAATATTGCATTTATGGAATTAGTTGGTTAAAATGGTCAATTATCAATGATCTATATTTCCCTTAATACAAGACCAAAAAATTATGATGCATATATCAAATCAAAGTTCGTTTTATTCCCTTCAGAAATGCTATTTTGCCTGTGTTTTTCACTGATTTGGGAATTCTTACTGAAGGTTAGTTATGATTGAAAGCACACAATATCTGCATAAACAAAGTTAAACTTAATTGATCTGAATGCTGCAAAAAAATGTATTGTTTATGCACATGGCTGGTGTCTATATTTGTAGACTGCGTAAAAATACAAGAGCACTGTTATTGGTCAATAGAAATGTTCTAGATAGAGTGGAGAAGATCTACTTATAGGCCCCTTGCAAAACACATAGGAAGGGCAGATAAGCTAGAGATCTAGGGTGGGGGTAGGCCTACATATAGTTCTAGGCAGCATGGCGTGCTCATCTTAAGAAATCAAATTTAAAAAAACATTTCAGATCTTCAAATGCTCTGAAAAGTTTGAAGTAGGCTCAGCTAAAGTGGATTTCGTTAATCTTGGAATTTGACATGAATTAGATCTAGATGGGCTTTTTTAATTAAATCTTTGTTTATCCGTCCTTTTAAAAGATTGAAATTCTAGATCTAATCTGAAGTTGATATATGCTCTGCTGAAGTTCACTTCTGATGCAGACCGCCACGAGGGCCTATACATAGGTGTTTTTCTTTTAGAAATAAACTAAACTTGGGAAGAAAAAAAGAAAGAAAGAAAGCAAGACCAATTAAATGCATAGCAAATGAACTCACAAATAATGTGAAGTGATGTCCACAAGTGTCTATGCACTTGTCTAATGTGTTTTTATTTTCATCAAACAATTATTTGTTTAATCTTTAAACAGGGTTGAAAATAAAGTTGATAATTATATCATTGTTTAAGATGTTATATTCGACAGATTCTTGTAAAATAAAAAATTGAAGTGTGATTTGAAATAAAAACAAATAATCAAGTAGTCAAACGAGTTTGCTCTGTGGGAACAGGAAGGTTGTATGTATCGTACATTCTAACAGATATAAATGGGGTACCTTTATCTGCTAACATAAAGGATGATTTATTGCTGCTGAATATAATTTGTTTTTTTGTGAGGATGCCCATTTGAAATCTTGAAGAGCAAAAAATTACCAGCAGTTGTGAGTACTTTATAACTTTATATAATCAATATAATCTCTCACATCACTACATTACAATTCACTACATTTTAATGATGCTTTTGTTAATTTAATTGTTGGTTTAGTACATCACCAAGCAAAATCTCGCTCTCTCTTATTTTCAGACACACTTTCACGAACCAGAGTTCCAAGTTTTCAGTCAAATTTAAAGATCAGTAAGAAATAATGTTAAAGGTTTCATCATTAGTGGTGAGGAGGATTTTCATGCACTAAGTGCTGAAAAAAAAAAAAAAAACTTTTTCAAAGTCAAATTTGGTTGTTAAGTTCATAACTGGCACTCAAGACTTTAAGAACCGTATAATGCAAGGCGCAGCTTTTACTGGATAAAGAGTTAGTTGTATAAACTCGTCCAAACAGTAATCACTGCACTATTCTTTGTTCAATGTTTAAAAATGTGTTATTAAAGTTCCATTTTGAAGTTTTATCCTCCATTGATGTCCATCTTTTCTTGCTCTGTGAACACTAGTTTTCCATCAAGTGAGTATAGGTAATTATTTCAGAAAAGCACAAATTTACACACTATCAACCAGAAACTTCATTTCCAAGCCTTGGCACAATATATTTATATCAATCTTTTGGCAAATGATCTCATTCTATCCACTTAAAGGTTTTAAAAAGAACCCTTACCTTTGAATATTTATTTGGGCGTACCTGTTAAAAGCTGACTTTTTTTTCACAACAGGATTTTTGTTAATACTGAGCTTTCTGTTTCAAAAGTTTTCTTAATCATTTATTAGAGTTTGACAAAGTAATTCATTTCTAGATCTATTTCATGACGTTTCCAAATGTTTTGCATCAAGATATCTCACAGTTTAGGATAGTTCAAATAGCCTATAATAGATAATATTTCACAGGAAATCACGGCCGAGCATTGTCCAACATAGTATCAAACAAGCTTTTGTCTAGTAACTTTTTTTTTTAAAAAAGGCAAACAAACATACAAAAATGAAGAAATAGAAATTAAAGTTCACATCAAAGCAACTTTGAGCAATGCTAATTTTCTATATTGTTAGATTCTAAAAATGTTTTCAACCTCGTAGAGAGAGACTTCAGTTACAAATATTCAATTTATGATAGATGGACTTCACCAAAACCACGTTCACTCATTGACAGGCAGAAAAAACTCTGAAAGCCTAGCCTAATGACTTTTCAGCCACAAGGAAACAAGTAAGTAGTAAATTAAAATCTCATACTGCCTAAGTGTCTCCAGAACTTGCTTCTCTAAATAGCCAAGCTAAAGAAAATAATGAAGAATAAATGTGTGTGAAAGCGTCCTCTTAGGTGTGTGGTGCATGTGTGTCCAAAAAGATTTTTCTTGTTAGAAGAATTGGCTTTTCCCCAGACACTTCTGTAACCCTGTAATTTAAATCACCAAAGTTTTCCTCATGGAAGAGACTCAATAATTGATAGCATTACCTGATGTTAACATCAGCTCTGCTGTTTTTTCAGGTGTGACAATAAAAACAAGGCAGGAAGTTCTTCTTAGACCATATAGCAATGTAAAATTTAGTCGAAATGAGAGCTATATGACTGCCCTCTTAAAATAAAACAGGCTTTTGTGTTTTTTAAATGAAGATAGAGAGATTTGTCTTTATTAATGATGTCTTTTTGTGTAGAGGCATGCATTGCATACTCCCTTCAAGACTAAGCATTGTAAAGTCCTTTTAGTTTTAATCATGGGATATCAAATTTGCACATGTAAATAACATATCTTTGTTAAAAATCACTTTTGAAACCAAGATACTTTCATAGAATTAGTCTAAACATTGTGCAATCCAAAGAAGTAGAAGGTTGCGCGTCACTTGTACAGTCTAGGCTAGAAAAAGGAATATGCAACATGTTGGGCAGAAAACAAAAAAACAAAAAAAAGCAGCAGCTTTGAACAGACCAGAATCTTGATACTGATATGGACTAGGGTCTAGTGAATTAAACAATAGTTTTAGCATATAAAAGTAGACAATTATTAGGAACACTCATGGTTTGACTTTAGCTCTTCTTGCAACATCTTCTTTCAACTAAAAGAAAAACAATGAAAGTAAAAAAAAAAAGTTTCCTCACCTGGCCCAACCATAATCAAAGGAATGCTTGGGTCTGTGGGAAAACGGATGGTTCCTCGTTTCACCCAGATGGCTACAGAGGTCATAGAACTTTCTGCATGTTCACCTTCAGGGTCCAGACTTGCGAGCCAGTTGGAGCAAATACCGAGCCTTGGCAGAAAAAGTTTGGTTCGGTAGTGGACAACTGCCATAAGGACATGCAGCTCACCAGGATGAGCCTGATAAAATTTCATTTTGTTTTAAAAACATTTACACGGAAGAAACTCATTTGTTTACATTGAAAACAACAATGAGAAGACATAAAACTAATTTCTGAAATATGTAATCTTTTACCCTTTTGTGTTTCTCAGCCTTTTTGGGTCAAAGGCTGATAAGACCATATCATTACCAAAAACATAAAAGAGGAAAGTTGCCTGCCTTTTATAAAAAAAAAAGCATTCAAAAATAAAAAAAACCCTTAAATGATAAATTTAGTAAATCTTATGAATAACAAAAGCGGGCCATAAAAAGAGAAGGATGAAAATTTCAATATCTTTACAGATATTCTGAGGTTAATCTTTTTTAGACCAAGAATGAAAGATTACTAGGTGGGGATTTTTTTTTGCACACATGACTGTTTGATCAACCTTCAAGCTGCATATGCAGCAAAAGTTTCTAAATTTGCTTGTCAAATCTGTCCTATTTTCATTGTTTAACCTGGACGCTTCATTGAAGGTAAGGCTATGTAAGAATCCACTATTCAAAACCTCTTTTTACAAGAAATTAATATAAAACATCTCAATATATAAAGCAACTCATTCTTGAATTATTCTAAGTGACTGAAAATCTTGACAATTACATATGTTTGTCCAAAAAAACCTGTTTGTCAATTTAAAAAAATTATGTCTATCTACAAAAAAAAATAAAGAAAAAAAATGGGTAGGCAGTAACACTAAAAGAAAATCTTAAGCATACCTATATTGTAATCTATCAAATAATTTGGTGTCCTTACAGAAAGTGAATGAATGGTGGCATGTAACATATTTTTCCTCATTCTGCTTTTGTGCTCAGATAACTGACCTTTGGAGAGGATGCTATAGAGAAGGCTCTTGGCTGAAGAGGTGGGATCAGGTCAAACAGATATGAAAATGGAATCTTGGCACATGTTTTGGTGAAATCTTGTAAAACCTGACGAAAATAAGAAAACTTCCGTATGTTCTATGTGACCTAACATAAAGTGGCATAAATCAAATAAGAAGACGGGAAACCAAGTTGATAAAGTCTGATGCACTTCATAATGTGTGTAGTATTGCTATGAAAAGTGATATTTCCTAGAAAAAAAATTAGTTATGGCAGATATATTTTGTGTAAATGTATCATATCATACTATAGCTTCTTTTGCAGATATAGTTTACTTCTTGATCCTGCAAAATTTGTGGTTTGTACTTTTTTTTTTCTATGACAAATGAGTTAGTAAGTTAGTATCTCTAATATTGATTTGCTTTTTTTGCTACAAAATCTTCCATTTGACATGCACTGGCATTTAAATAAAAATTTATAGGACATGGTCATTTTGTTCAGCGATTCAGGAGTTTTACATGACATAAAATTCTAAGTACACAAATATATATATAGTATAGATGAGTTATTTGTTGAAAATATACCATCAGCAAAATAATTGAAATGATTGGAGGTATTAAATAAAAAATTTACAAAAGCTCAAAAAATGATTGGAGATGTGAAAAGATAGCTTTTCTCACTATGTCTCGCCCCTTTTGGCTACTTGGCTTTATACTTCTGCTGAGCAAGTGTCCACATATGGCTCATTTAGGTGGATGGGTCAAATATGGAATTTACTATCAATGTTTCATAGATTCTAAAATGCAGGTGTATTAAGTTCAGAAAGAAACAATTTAAGCAGAGGGCTTCATTGACAATGCATAGCTAGATAGCTAGTTCTTAACTACTCTAATGGTAACCAAAGTTGATATATCACAACAAAAGAAAGATAAATCTGACACATTCAAGATGTGCCCTACTTCATTTCTTAATTCTAGTTTCATTTCCATTCTACCACTATCAGATATTCCATCGCTATTGATTGGTAAAGAACTATTGGAAGTAATCAGTTTGAAAGCTGTGCCCGTTGGGGCGGGGCAAGAAAATAGGATTGAAAGCTGAATTCTCATTTGAGCTACTTTTTTTTAAATATCTGGACATACTTTACACCACTAGTTAAAGATGCCTTCTCTAGCTACAAAACTTAATTTCATCACTGACAATGTTTAATAACAACATATATCTCAATAAATTTTTTTTTTTCTATAAAATATTTTCTCAAAATTTACCTCACGTATGTTTCGCTTAACCCTATTGCAGTAATTGTAGAGCTCTTCCTGCCCTGCAGCTGTGCAAAACTCGGCCAGCTTCTCCTTCTCCAGTTCTGCATCGCTGCCAGGCTGTCCTCCAGCGTGATACCACAACAGCTCAAAAAATGATCGCCGTGGCACTGAATTAATGTCTAGGTAGTGAGTAAGAAGCCAACGAGGAGTGCACGGGTTTGGAATTCCAGGGGGAAGTGCTATGTCTGCATAGGAATAAATATGGAGAAAAATCATGAGAAATTATAAAGATTTGTGTTTCTTTGAGAACTGCGTCACAAAATTTTTGTACTTATTTTCTTTAATTGAAATCAAAGAAATAAAAACTGAGGTCAGGAAACTAAGGACAGTAAGAAACATCATAACTTGATATTTAATTTTTGTGGGAATGAGTAAAATAAAAAAATTTGAAAAAAGAAAGAATATATTCACCCGTCCCCCATCTCTTCTTCCAGTTCCACCCATACAAAATTGGTGGTATATTTATATTCTTTGCTTATGAGTTAATTAAACTAAAACTTTCTGATAAGCTTAATAGAAGATCAACTGCAGAAACTTTTTCATCTTTATTTTTGCATTTAAATCTGCAAGCTAAAGTTTAGATGCCAAGTTAACTCCACACTTAATTTCACATATCAAGATTAAAATATGATTTACAAGTTTTAAAATCAGAAATTAGAACAGCTGAAAGCGACATCTATCACTTCATTTTCTGAAAGATATCATACATTTACCAATCACAATAATTGTGAGAGGAAAATAATGCTGTCTCAAAAAGGGATTGATCAATATGAACATACTTTTTTATTCAATTCAACATAAAGTAGATATTACATTGTGAATAGAGTATACTGAAATATCTTGGAAGCGATGAAAAAAAAATCTTTTGATTGTAATTTTTATATGCACTCATTAAAAGTTGATTTTTTTCCCCTTTCTTACAAAAGGAATCTAATTACAAACATTTAAATGTCCACATCTTAGAGGGCCTGTAACTATGCCATGTAAAATCACCGTTGGGCTTAATCTAGTAAACTTAGGTACAGGAAATTTCATACCTTTATAGCTTATGTCCGGACTACAAAATGTATCTTCATTTATGTAAGAATTTCGATTAAGCTCAAGACATCTTGTCAGTATTAGCCTTTGGCTGTATGAGAGTGTGAATGTTTGCTTTAAGAAAAATACTACAATTTTTATATCATCAAAATAGCATGACTAGCAGCGTTTAGCCACATTTAGCAGGGATAGGCACACCATAAAATGTATGTATAATTTTGGCTGACAAAACTGACACTGACTTTGACTGCCTTTAGTATGCATGTATTTTCAAAAATTCTTTTAAGACTAAAAATTACTATTTTCATTTCATTTATTGAACTAAAGCGTCCAAAACTACATGTAAATACTTCAATCAAAAAATAATTTACCCTTTGACAGCAAAAAAGTAAACTATTTCATTAATTTCAAAACTGCAACCAAAAAATTAAATTCATTGTCTCATTATGATCCTGACTGAAATGTTGGAAGAATAATAAGAGCCAGAACTCTTGGCAAAAATATGCGTGTGCAGTTAGACCATACAACATTTTTGCAAACAAAAATCTGCTGTAGGCTCTCTAGCATAGCTTTTACGAGACCTTATAAAGCATTACGTTTAACTTTAAGCGAAAAATGTAAATGGACTTATTTTGACACTTGCTTGTGTGTGAGTGTGTGTATGTATAAATGTATTTCTCAGCCCAGGAAATAAAGTAGGAGCCCGCTTTTCATCTTTTATGAATGTTAATTAGAATTCTATGGTGCATCTTTCATCCAATTAATATAATAGAGCTTGGATTTTCAGATTGATTCCAAATGGCTATTAATGGTTTGTTTTTCTTGAACTCCTCTGTTTGAGCTATTTCACTATACCTGGATCATTCTCTTCTATTGTAAACTTTGCATCTGCATCCAGGCCAAGCATAGATACAAACTCCTCCACAGTGTCGGCAGAGTTTTGCGGATGTATCATCACCACATCTCCAGGGGAATAACTGAAATGGAGGATGCGTAAATTGTAGTTTAAGAAAAAGAGGAGGCAGAGGGAACAGAAAGAAAGCAGGAGAGATAATGCAGAGAGAGAGAGAAAGGAGGAGAAAATCTTTTTCTTATATGCCCTGTCTGGAACAGACATGACATTGGTAATTATGTTCAACCACTCCTACCTGTTGTTAGTTAACCTTATGAGGTTGTTGCTGCTACCATTACCTATTATCCATGATGAATTGATGGAGAAGGTAAAGAGAGAAACGGAGATAAGTTCATTCTTAAAGGTCAATTCGTTATATGCCGTAGTAAAGCTAAAATGTTTTCAAGCAAGATATAGGTTTGCCAGGTTGATCTTTCCATTTAAAAAATGGTGCTCTAAAGAATTACCTTAAGCAACAAAACAAGATTTCTTCAAGACATGAAAGTCAGGGTTTTTTAAGATAGATCATGGCAAACTTAAAACAATTTTCAGTCTCCTTTTGTAAAGTGGCTGATTTGTCAAACCGGCAGAGAAATGTTCCATTTTTCTTAAGGTTAAGCAACCAGAAACAATTAATCAAGTAGAGTCTGTGAAAGTTAGATTCCGACGTAATGCAGAAATCTAAACTTATTAAGCATTGCTCTTGTGATTGCAAAGAAATTCAATAGCACAAATCATATTTGCATAGATTGCTGAACTAACTGTTCTACTTAAATCATGCAATAGCTAAAATGTTTATCCAGTTGTTTTTTTTTTTCCCCTCAAAAGTTGAATTTAGCAAAGGCCATTGGCAAATCAAAGTTACTGAAAAAGGGCAACCAAAATACCACTTAAGCAGCTGCCAACTGAATTAATTTAGCTTCAGTAGTTTATGCCCTTATTTCAGTATTTTGCAAAGCATTTTGGTAGGAAAGTAGTGACAGCATCTATTGGCAAAGATAATACCTGGCTGTCTTTAATCATAACCAGTAAGCAAGAAAGATAAACACTGTATATCTAGTTTCAAAACCAGTGAGTACATTGCTCTAGTTTGGTACCAAAAAAGACTTCAAAAGGTGACATATCATCAATATACAATGCCTATTAATAAAGCAATGATCACTATTTGAAACAGATTGAATTTTTTTCAAAGCAAAATTTCAGTATTATCTTATTCAGTCCTCCAATAATAAGGTCCTAATTTCAGAATACATAATCCAAATCAGTAGTTGTTAGCCACTTCAGTTTCCCCCATTTGTCATTTATTATTTATCCCTTTTCCTTGATCTTTCCACGTACTTGATGCCTGAATCTGTTATATCAAGCTTGATGAGTCTGACATCCTGGAAATGATCTGGATGTGTGACACGACGGTTTGAGATCAGTCTTGCATGAAATGGGGACAATGAGCTGGGAGGAGCAAGATGTCTTGTTCCTGCCCTATCTACTGGTTGGCTGTAAGAAGATGTTCCATTTTGATCAAGACGGATTTTTGGTTCATCATTGGAATCCAAGAAATGCACTTTGTATTTGGGTGGAGGGCTGGAAAAAAGACCCATTATCTTCATAAAAGACTGCGTCAAGACAAAAAGTTATATGTATCATTGTTATTTTGCATGTTGTATGAGATTTCAAAATGTCTTTATCCATAAATTTTTATTCTCTTTTTTATAAATTACAATATTGGCTATGTGACTACAAGAGTAAATTTTATTTGACTTTCAAAGTTAAAAGCCTTTGCAAAATTGCCTGTTTGAAATAAGGATTATAAAATGTAAAAAAATTGTGTACTGAATTTCGCTAATTTTAAATATTGGGGGAAAAGTGTGTGTGTGTGTAAAGGGGGGGGGGAGATGAATTTTATTACTATCTAAATTTTGATATTTTTCTGCCAATCACAATGCAAATATATTATGTATGCATACATTTATACTTATTCACTTTGAATAATATATGACTGCAAGTTCTGGAAATCAGAATGTGTTTGCCACTACAAAAGACAGAAGAAGTCTACCAAATTGGGAAATTTACCACACATCACTGCTGATTATCTCCAAGCCAGGAGGGAGAGGGTACATGTTCAACAATGTCTCCCACAGTTTTGACAACCAGGGGGTCACAACAGCATCAACTCTACAAGAAAGGAAAATTTTTTTTAAATGATGAAGGTATTTAACTTTTATTTCTAAATACAAAATTAGAAAAATAAAAATTCAATGTGTTTTACAAGTGACAAAACTGTTTACTTTTCTATGAAAATACCTTTAACCTTGTCTACCTAAAAGATAAATACGAGTATTTACAAAATGTCTTAATCTATCAAATTCTTTAAAGTAATTACCCCAGGTCATGCTGATCATCTGCCAAGCCAAGGTCATGGATTGGCTGGCCTCCTAGCTGCTCCAACCTTTTTTGTAGTCGTTTGCCTACAACATTAAATCTAGGGATGGACAGAGAAAAGAAACATATTTTTTAATTCTAAAAGTCTGAAATATGGTATTTTTAACTCATTTTTGCGGCTGGAGTATTAATATATTGTGTATAATGACATCACAGAATGAAAAACTTTGCATAAAAATTGGCCATAAAAAAATTTTATGTATCTGTTGTTAGCACCCATCATAGATATCGAATGTTATAGGGCACTGTTTGACGCTCCACAACATGATGACAAAAGCTGCCTGTAAATAAAAATTGAGAGGCATGATATCTGTATCTAAAATTACTACATTTGTTTCTAACATTAAATGTAACTTTTGTGGTAACATGTATACATGACCTATTAAAATGTTTGCAAGCGAAGTTTTTGGTTGAAGTGGTCACAACAAATTTTGTAATTAACTTGGAAGCCTAAATTTGAAGAATGAAAACTCAAGCACTTATGATTAATAAAATACGACATAAAATAATTTTGTAATTTTATAAATGTCAGAAAAGAACACCTGAAAAAAAAACCACTAACTCATATATCTATTACTTCTGATAGGAAGAATCTCCTAAGCCTAGGACTGCAAACTGGACTCCACTCAAAGAACTTGATGGAAGATCACGGCGCAACAAGAACTTCCAAAACATCTGGCAACAATGGAAACATAGTTCATCAATCAGTCAAAAAACAGGTTTACGAACAAAATTCTAACACCAATTTTCACTTTTTTCATTGCTTAAATGAGTAATTTTCCGGAACCATCCATCTCCAAGGATCATAGAACATCTACTTTTAAATATGTTACAGACCGATTTCGGGGGAAAAAAATATATATCAGAATGTAGCAAAATTTAAACCTCATGCAAAAACATAAAAAGAAAGTAAAGTCAATTCTATTTCTCTGCCATAGCCAAATGAAGAGTGGTTTTGTACAAAATTAAAATTAAAATTAAATTTTAAAATTATCTTTCCTTGCTTCATGAAAATTCATATCAATGGTATAACAGTATTAGTCAAAAGAACTGTATATGGTGCTGAGAAGCTACTTTCTTATCATTTATGAAAGCATCTTTCTAAGGCCAATGTTCATAACTAAAGGTCAGGGACTATCTCCAGGTAGGTGAACTTTTGTTTTGTCAGTCACGGTATATATAAAAATAACAATCAAACTCACAATGTTATTACAAAGTGGGATAGTATTAACATTTATTAAGGAATGCCTGATTTGTATAAGATCTTCATAGAATTTCGGAAATATTCAACCTTGACCTGTCGAATGTTTCTTTTACATTTAACGCCCAGAATTACAATGCAATCCCAGATTGAAACTTTCATCATGGGCCTAACAACAATGAACTTTGTAGCTTGTTCATATTGTTATTGGCAAAATAAAATTAATGCCAATGGTAATTTAGAACAGATTTTAAGATTTTATATAATTATAATAAAATCAAGAATTATTAAAATTAATATTTATGGTACTGGTTTTAAATAATATGTGTTTTAATTTTTGAAAAAAGACTGTCTAGAAATTCCACACCTTGTTTTATCTTAATATCACTTACAGGTTCAAAAGTTGATAGGGCGATTTTCAGTTTTTTATGTCTTCTTCTCCTTCTTAGTTTTATTATCAAAATATTATTATTTATCATTATTATTATTATTGAGAACGTTAAAGCAAGGAAAAAAAAACAAATTTTTTGACAGCTCTAACAGGAAAACCTATTAACTGGTGGGTTAATGTTCCCTTAAACTTTTGAGAAAATTAAAAATCAATATTTTAAACATAAAATAACATCAAAATATATTTTTAAAAGGCTTCACTTTGACCAAAATAAAAACAAAAAGCTTGTAGTTATTGATGATAATGATGATCATAATGTGATAACAGCAATGATAGGTGAAGATGATTGATGATGAATTTGACAATAAAATACAGAGAAAAAAAAGATGATGAAAGAAATTGTGATGATGATGATATCATTATGGGTGATGAAGACATATACTTTCTGGGGGTTTTCTTTTTTTTTTCTTTTTTGGCTTTTCTTATATGGCCACTCAATTTTCACATGAGCCTAAATCCAAATTGATGTGAGGATGTTAGGATAGTACATTTTTTGGGGCTGCCAATGGCTGAAAATCAATCACGGCGATCATTTCAAAGTCATTACAGGGTAAATGATATAACAAATTCATAATCAAAGGCTGTCAGTTTGCATGAGCATTTGGGTTTTATTGGCCAATACTTACATGTAAAAGATACATGACTAACATGCCACTTTTCAAAAACCAAGCCTAAAACGAGTTTTTTTCCTGATTATAGAGAAAAAATTTGCTGAATGAAAAGTAAGTGTGGAGATATTGCACTTCAGGCCTCCTTAGTATTTATCCTATTATATATTATTATCAACATCATCAAATGTTTGCTTGAAAATGTGTCTGATGTTGTTATATAACTAAATCATAGACATTCTGTATATTCTATTCCCTTTTCTTTCCTCATAACAATCACAGTTTTCATTATTTTTATAATCATTTCCCATACAAGACTAAAAACGGGCGATTTGGTGGATACATTTTGACAGAAAAATAAAAACAGATAAATATTCAGACACATATGGATGAGCAAAGAGACAGATACATAGACAGATATATCAATAAGTAAATACATAGACAGATAAAAAAAAAAGATAAAAAGTTTGTCTCACCTAGACATTCATGCTATTCCTTGAGAAGATCTAGATAGATAAATAGGGGTAGACAGACAGACAGACAGACAGACAGACAGACACACAGACAGATAGATAGATAGATAGATAGATAGATAGATAGATAGATAGATAGATAGATAGATAGATAGATAGATAGATAAAGAGATAGATGATAGACAAATGTAGACTAAAATCTAAATTATATAATCTCCACTGTTCAGCAACTTCTCCATCCAACTCTATTGTTGCTAAAAGCAGCCTAAAAATATTGCCACCTCCAGCAACATGCATAATGCAAAAGAATAAAGAGCACATAACAATAATGCATAGCATAGAAATGTAACACATCTTCTTTTTACTCACTCTCATATTGTCTGGCGGGTCACCTTGCCCTGTGGTAGAGCATACAAATATAACTAGTCGCTCCTGTATTAAGGATGTCTGAAAAGAAAAAAACACAGACAAGATTTGTATGATATTATTAATACAAAAATAGCACTTCAGCATTTCAGCATTGACCTAATTTTAACCAAAAGTCTCCCTTGTAATGTGAAGCCCACCTTTTATACATGCTAAGTGGGTGTTGGGGACACAATGGATATTAAACCAGCCCTGAGATCTGCAGGGACCAATTCGTTGCAGGTTTGAGCCTGCCACCAGAGCCCGGGCCTGAAAACCTTAGAACATCTTGCTGTGGACAGTCTAAACACAAAAAATAACCAATTACTCATAAGCTACAATGAAATTAGAAATCTTGTCTTCACCATTGAGCATTTAAAAATTTTAAAACTGAACAGAATTCTAATTCTTTATCTTAGAATTAGATACATGTGTTTGCAGTGTAAGCATTTTATTGATTATATGATCCTTTTTTTTTTGGGAAAAAAAAAAGGCAATGACAGTTACAAAGTTGGTGTAAAAGTAAAGTGGGTCCCATGCTTAGTCTAAGCATCAAGGAACCAGGGGTAGGGTCCTGATTGTCTTGGCATACGACATTATGAAGTAGTTTGCCATTGCTTTCCTCTCCACCTTTACTTTCGCAGGTACTAAGGAGACCAAGCTACCAATTTAGTGCTGGATGGACACAGAGGAGCATTGAAAAACTGACTTTGCCAGGACTGGGATTCGTACCCAGACCTCTGACTTGGTAGCCGACTGCCCTACCAGTGAGCTACTGCTCCTTCTCCATAGATAGATTGATAAAGTTGGTGTAATACAGAAAAATCAAGGGAATCAAAGATCTATACTTATCCTGCTTGATATATTTCGATAGTTGTCTCCTTTAGTATTCACCTTATATTTTTTATCATCACCTGGGCTAGTAACTCCATTTATTGGGGCATTATCTCAATCTAGTTATAAGTCATCTTCATTAGAGGACACAAGGCTGTCAGTTATATGAGTATTTGTAAGCAAAGTGGGCCTCATCATAAAATCGGTCTAAGAAAGAAAATAGTAAATATCTCCTCCAAAGAACCTGAAATTAATTTATTTTGCAAGGACATCCATTCTGAAAAGTAATCTTGTGGTGGATAACAAGATTGATAGTGATTTGTCCAAGTTTTTTGTATATATATTTCTATACTTCTATTAGGATAACCTCCTTGAACCAAGTCAGTTGAAATAAAGCTTATCAAATACTGAATATTAGAATAAAAAACATTTTTAGCTATTAAAAGTCCCCATAAAATGAGATGGTTTGCAGCAGGAACAAGTGTAACATATATGGGCTAAGCTTTCATAATTGTCCATTCTATCATAACCTGAAGGTAATATTTAAAGTCTATGTATTCCCTGAGATGCATAAAAACCATGAAACATCTCATTTTGTTGTTAAATTACATATTCACATGCATTTCTCAACAGTATATAATATATATAGCATTCATAAATTCAGGGGATTTTTTTTTATTTCAACTTTTCAATGCACCTGGTCTAAAAATTGTTTCAGTTGTAATTACCACACTTTGATCCTCTAAAAGTACAATTATGACTTCAATAATAATTATTGAAGAATACACAGAACTGCTATTTTGAAAAATCTAATTACAATAATTTACAAAGCATCTTACTGGTAATGATCTGGCTGCCTTTTATCAGGAAAAATGGTGGCCTGAGTAAAAATATATCTATGCCTTAATTGATGAAGGACAGGTAAATAAGAGGTTTTTTTTAAAAGACACATATCTAGTTTTGCCACTTGTCTATTCTAGCCCTGCTTCCACCCCTCTTCAATCTCTATCATTTCCATTTTCAAATAATCCATATGTCTCTCTTTCAAATGACTCCTCATAATTGTTAGCAATTCTTTTATTATTGTTATGACTATTACAATTATTTAAACATGTATTGTTATTTCCATGTTTTCAACTAAAGCGGGATATGATTTTTATCATAAAGATGTACATATGTACTTACAACATTGTATTCATCCATTGGAAGAGAACGTACGGCAAAATGTCTTCTCTTTGCTTCTCTAGTCACTCTGTCTGCAACATCATGCGCTGTTCCAGTCTGACTTCCAAACAAAACTAGAAGTTGGCGACCCTCCATCTTTGGAAATATTTAAATCACTAGCAACCTAAATTAGAAAAAAAAATACGTGTATGTCATGTATGGCTTTGCGCTATTCAGTTACCAGACTATAGTTCTTTTAAAAACAGAAATCACTCCAAGTTTTGCCCAAGATTGAACAAAATCTTTATTAACTCACTCAAAGCCAGGTTTTTTTTAGATTCACAAGCGTTGAACACCAGCTTTAAGTGGGTGTTTTTAAAAATTCCCATGAGCTTTCTAATTGATTGATTTACATGAAATTTGGCCATGCAAATGGTGAAAAACAGATCTTCATAAAAAAACAAATTTACATACCATAGGCCTGCTTCAAATGCTTAATAGTTTTTTAAGTTTTGACAATTTTTATGCCGCAAAAAAATCCACCAAAAGAGGTGAGAGGCAGGGATGTGTAATGTCTCCTGATCTTTTTAATTTATATGGTGAAACAATCTTAAAAGGAATCTAGAGGATGTTTCAGGCTTAAAAGTAAAAGGAGAAAATCTCAATGATCTTAGGTATGCTGCTAATACAGCTTTAATGAACAACTTAAAAAAACTATTACATGCTGAACTTTTAGACAGTAAAATAATGGGCCTATTTTGAATGTGAAAAAAAGAAAAAACAGAATGCATGGTCATCGAAAAGAAATCTTCTAACTCCAAATGCAATATCATTGGCAAAAAGGAAAAAATATCAAATAAGTTACAAAACTCAAATATCTTGTCTACCTGATAACATCAGATGGTTGATGCACAGTGAAACAAGTAAAAGAATAGCCATGGCCAAAGATACATTTTCAAAAAATTAAATCAATACTGGCAAACAGAAGAATAAGTATGGAAAATAAAATAAAGGTAGTGAAATCATCGTATAGTCAGTTCTACTAGATAGTGAGTGTTGGACAGTAAACAAGGAAACAGAGAGAAAACTAAAAGCAGTGGAGATTGGGTTTATCAGAGGTATATCATGGATGGAAAAAAAGTCCAGTGAATCAGTACTGAAAGTAAGCTACTCTTGAGCAATCATTAAATAAAACCATAAGACAGAGGCAACTATAATTTTTAGGACATTTTTGCCAATTGAGGAGTTTAGAACACTTAGCAAACACTGGAAAGCTTTAAAGCAAACATAGCAGAGGTAAACAAGGGAATAACTTTTAATGATATCTTAGCTCATAGGCAAAAGGTAAAGTTAGGGTCCCCACCAAACTCTTGAAATTTTTTTCAAGACCCCAAATCTTTTTTCAAGACCCCTTTACGGGTGAAAAAAAACAGGCTGTAAAAACTAAGTACAGTATTTTGACTTATAAATTGTCTCTTGTTAGTCTTATTATTCAAGGTAAAGTAAATAATGCAACTTTACTTTTAGTTTGACATCTCACCTTGAATGTCTTGGTTATAAATCTATCGATTTCAACAGCCTGTCTTGATTAATGTTCTTTACGTAACTTGGTAATATTCATCCAGTACTTCACACATATGAACCCTTTACGGGTGAAAAAAAACAGGCTGTAAAAACTAAGTACAGTATTTTGACTTATAAATTGTCTCTTGTTAGTCTTATTATTCAAGGTAACGTAAATAATGCAACTTTACTTTTAGTTTGACATCTCACCTTGAATGTCTTGGTTATAAATCTATTGACTTCAACAGCCTGTCTTGATTAATGTTCTTTACGTAACTTGGTAATATTCATCCAGTACTTCACACATATGTGACTTAGATGGCAGTGCAATGCTGCCTACAAACTTGTGTACAAACAAGCCTAGTGTCTAATAATGTGTGTGTGGGACTCGGTGGGTTTGTTTTTCTCCTCTGTGTAAAACAATTTTATAGTTCTATCTGAGCAGTTGCCAAAACGTGGACCCCACAATTGTTTCACCTTTTTTGCTGCATTTTGAAAAAAAGAATCTCCAATTAAAAAAGGGAAGAGCCCAATTGAGTATCAGTGATGTAACATTCATGCAGAGTTGGATAGCAGGAGTAGATCCATGTTAAAAAAAAATGGTGTGTGTCTCTTCACTTGGTGGTGATGAAGCTTCATTTGTTGATGGGTGACCACTTTTTAGGTGATTTTGTCATCATAGTTATGTTCGAAACCTATTTGGTTAATTTAGACAGCAATGATGCAACCAAAACTTTTTTTTTTCAATGCAATAAAAACTGATTTTTTTAACATAAAGCATTACTTTTTATTCATTACATGCACAAAATCAAACATTATGTATTAGTGAGCTTAATTTTTTCAAACAGGGTTTGTAGAAATCTTTCGAACATAACTATGATGACAGCCCACGTTATGGCAAACCTTCATTTACACATAATCTCATCCCCTATTTTGAAATTGTACAGATACCTGTACTCATGTCTGTATCGACCTAGGTCTAGATCCAAGTCTATTTAGATCTAAGGCCACCAAAATGTAAACTACAATAATATCAAGATACAAAATCAAAATACTTCTCAATCTTGATCTTGGGAGGAGAGAGAGAGAGAGAGAGAGAGAGAGAGAGAGAGAGAGAGAGAGAGAGAGAGAGTGAGAGAATTAACAGTCAGACAGACTGACTGAAGGACAGAATGAGAGAAAGACAGAGTGAGAGAGAGACAAGGGGAGAGAGAATGAGAGAGAGCAAAAGGCAGTGAGAGAGAGAGAGAGGATGATAAGACAGAATAATTGACAAAAAGAATGAGAGAAAGAGCAAGAGTGAGAGAGAGAGAGATAGGCATAACAAAAGTTATGGGAAACGTTTATGAAAAGAAACATTCATTTTGATGCTAATAATTAATGATAATAATAAGAGAACTAAACTTACATTATTAAAGGATGATAAATGTGAGTGGGAGCGAGAGAGAGAGAGAGAGAGAGAGAGAGAGTGATAAGGTTAGTAAACAGTATGCATTGGTTTAACATACCAATATGTAGACCTATGATAGGTTTTTAAAAAGTAGACCCAGGCACCTCGGCAAGTATTATGAAAAATTTTAATTTGCTTTTGCATATGTTAGTTTGTGTAGCAACCTTTTGACTAGGAACAGTATGCAGGGAGTCAGAAGTTATAGATATTGTAGGATCGGCTCCTATATCTCGTCGATAGGCCCAAGGCCTATCAAGGGAAAAAACTACTGCTCACGGCCATACAAGTAAAAAAAAAAAGTATAAAAAGAATCGGATTTTGGGGGATTAATTTTGTTTTTTCCCGACTTTTTCCCCCAAGTTCCCGACCCATCACAAAATTCCCAACTTTTTACCAATTTCCCGACCCGGTGGGGACCCTGTAAAGATAGCAACAACAACTTGATATGAGAGGAGGAACATGTTCACCTGGTGTCTGTTCCAAATAAGGCACTTAAAGAATAAGACTTACAAAATATGTCAAGATATTATTTTAATACAAACATAGCCCATAGCTCAAATACCCAAATGTTATTCAGGTCTGATCGTTTGTCAGTGCCTCTTATGATCAATAATATTATAAAGAGCATGAGCATGCTCACATTTGTAAGTTGGACCCAAATTTTAGTTGCACTTTATTTGATAGCCTATATAGGCCCTTATTTTGCCTGAACGCTCAGAAAAATAGATCTAGAGTCCAACCTTATTTTCTCTAAACTAAACTTTCAGATAAAATCACCCTTTTATATATACTGCTAGCAGAGGCAAAGTCAACTCGTTGTCAAAGTCCCTATGATTCTTTGTATGACTAATGCGTAAGCAAAGCAACAGACACTGATTACATATATGGCGGGTTTCACAACATTGGGGGTTGTATACAGGTTGCAACTTGCATACAATGTTGTGAGAAAGATAACTCAAAATAAACATTCATTTAACTTTCAATGTGTTTTCTGTGCCTCAAATTAACACAAGAAGCAACAAAATGCAACTTGATGGCGTATTCCTATTTTTATTATTTTTTTTTTTTCTGTGCGGACGTCGTTTTTCAGAAACACAGCATTTCTCACTTTAACGTACTATGTAAATATAAGCTATTACTAGAACCTATTTGTTCTTGAAAATCTTTTAGGTGTTATTAAACGCAAGAATAAGTGTCAATGCTATTAAAAACACATTAAATGCTGCAATTTCCTGAGCGAAGAGAAATGTGTGGCCGTTTTAAAATTGCCTAATCGCGGACGTTGTGCGTTTCCGATTAGAGGACCGTAGACCTAGCCCACTATTAATAGTAATGATATCATGATCACTCTTTTGGTGGTAAAAACGTGATGCTTGATATTAGTAGTGTGTATACAACCCCGACAGACGGAAGTTTCGTGCATTTAGAGACACTTTATCAGATATTTTCATTTCGAAGCGGTGTGTTTCCGGCACTGATCGACGTTCGCTATATAGTTTACTATCATCTAGATTTTATTTCACGGCGACTTTGGAACCCAATAGCAGATCAAACACAATCTTTTTTCATCGACGATTCTTGTGCTAATTGGAATTCACCTTTAGCCAAGGTAAGTAGAGTGCTTTTGCTTAATTAAAATTGTGTTTCTTAATCTTATCGACATTCGCCCTAGATCTACAAGTTCGGTGTGTTCCAAAACATTTTTTGACAAACATAGATGCTTTTAGGCTATCGTAGTCTGGTAAAACCGAAATTTAGTTTGCCTTTCGTTGTTCTGTGTGGTTTTAGGTTAAATATTTCTTCTTTTTCTTTCAAATTCAATAGTATACAATCTCTAAGCCTTGAAACTGGGCAGTCGGGTGCGAGCGTCGGTAGTTTGGAATTACTTTGAAGCCAGTGTCGTGTTCCGGTAACACAGGTGGCAGCCATTATGGCGGCGAACGTCGTTGATCGGAAACAAAATGGCGGCGCCCGTCGTTTCACCGCAACCACAAATGCAGCAAACGTTCTATATATCTGAAACAATAGGTCTACTGGTGCGATCGTCTGTTTACAGAAACACATTACAGTTTTCAAGTAAGAAAAAAAATTGTTTTAATGAGAAAATAACTGTATAGACCAGTTGACTGTACTTATTGTATGAA
>BLXT01008064.1:2729376-2740626 GCA_019648995.1 Plakobranchus ocellatus
TGAGTGTTGGACAATAGACAAAGAAATTTAAAAAAACTAGAAGCAGTTGAGATGTGGTTTATCAGAAGAATGATGATGATATCATGGACAGAAAAAAAGTCAAATGAATTGGTTCTAAAAGAAGCTTATTTTGAGCGATCATTAATTAAAACCATTAGACAGAGGCAACTACAGTTTTTAGGCCATATTTGCCGACATAAGGGTTTAGAACACTTAGCAATCACTGGAAAGATTGAAAGGAAACACAGTAGAGGAGACAGGGAATAACTTTTATTGAAAATCTTAAATCATGGGCAATAGGCAAGGGTAGCAATAACAACTTTATAAGGTTAACTGAGAATAGGTATGAGTGGAGGAACATGATCGCTAATGTCTGTTCCAGACAAGGTACCTGATGATGATGAATCCATGTTTAGGCTTGATGTCTAGGTTTTCTAGATTGTTTGTACAAGAAGATTCTATTAAAAACTTTTTTTTTTTATTTCATATGCAGTTCTGTAGTTGAATTTTAGTAGACTTCAGGTACGGCTTATAATAGAACAGAAAAGCTGCTTTAAGCTTATGGGACAGATATAGGTATGTTTAAAAAAATGAGAGAAAAAAAGGTAATTTTCCTTGTGGGCCACCTATTGCTGCACATCATCTGCCCTGTTTCACTGCATGGATATGTAAGTTTATGGTTTTAATCCTTTCTTTTTTATTGACCCTTAAACACCTGAGTGTCTTCATGATTTTATTTGCAACTATGACAATGTTTTCAGATACAAACTGGTTTTAACATTGGCTTTTAAACCCAAAAACCACCGACAAAGAGCTTTATAAATAACTTATCATGCCAAGAGCTCTTTTGAAAACATTGCTTAGAACGAAAACAAAAATCATCATCTTGCGTTCCAAACGGTCAAACTCATGTAGACGCAACTAAGTCATGGACAGCTCAAATCAACATTAACAACACACATAAATCTGATGCATCTCAAACTATCTAATTCATTCAATCAGGTACAAGCACGTAAAAGCCACCAAGTGGCAATTACAGAGAGTTCAAATGAACTATTTTTCTTTACAAATATATTATTTATGAATGGGCAAGATCATCACTCAGAGAGCACTACAAATAATACATAAAATCTAGGATCCAAAGGATGCAATGGCAACTGAATTGATAAAGTAAAGACCAAATAGACATATAGTGCAACATTGCATGACATTTTGATTTATTATTAATGTATATATGTATATGCACATATTTATTAATTTGTGTATATTACGTCTATGAAGGATGAATGTGTATATATATATATATATATATATATATATATATATATATATGTATATATATATATATATACATATATATATTTATAAAATAATCCCTTTTTTTTTTCACACCCTCTAATAATACTCTTCTTTTAGGGATTTTTTCATTTTTCATCACTTATTTTCAACATTAATTAAGGTCATATTTTATGTCATGTTCGTTTCCTTAGTACGTTTCTATGGTAGTTTATTTGTGTTAGTCATTTTTTTTTCTGATAAAGCCTTTTAGAGCGAAACGTTTTTACATATATTCTGTTTTGTTTCATTTGTTTTTATAAATTTGAGTTGGTGGATGTTTTCTCTTACAATGTTTATTTCCTTGCCTTCAACCACCATGGCATCTTCAGGATCCTTAAACTTATTTATCTGTTTCTGGGAGTGTGGTATTTGTATATGTTTTTTACTTATATTTTCAAACAAATACATAATTAATGCTTTTTTTTCTTTGGAAGTATAGAAGATTATACTTAATCTACATCATTTGCCCTGAATTATTTGATTTATTGAAAGATTTATTTTGTTTATTGAAAGTAGAAAATATGGTCAAATATCAATGTTGCAAGTCAAAACTTACATCAAACAAGTTGTAAAACTTTTCCTTCAAAAAGTTACCTAGGTGATTTTTCTTCAATGTAAGCTGAGAGACTATAAAGTGGGGATATAAATGTAACCTATCTCTTTTGTTCTCATCCTGCCTTCTAATTTTTTTTTTTCACTTTTGATCCAGAACGACAAAAGTTTTATAAAGAAAGTTCATGTTGTGTCGATGAATCATTTGGGTAAGCCATTTTTACACTCATCAGCTTTAAAGAAATAGGTTATTATGCATCTAAGCTAATATCCCTTATTAAATTTTCCTTTTTCCAAAATTGTCATTTGTGTCCTCTAACAGCAGAGAGCAGAGTCAGGGTATGTCGCCAGTGAGGGAAATTCACCACTTTTTTACATTAATTTAAAAATGGTAGCTTCTAATGCAAGCCAGCAAGCATGAGTGAGTTCAAATACCATACCAGTCAGATCTTAATACCTGTAATTACTTTTTCGTTTTTAATAAACAGCCAATCAGTCTCAGTTGTTCCAAATGTCATGCAACTTTACCGCAGCACTCCTCATATATTGAACTGCCTCTCTCAACTTAGCTGTCTAGTTCAACTTGCTAGTTGTGATACTTTTCACCCTTTTCTTCATGATGATAAATATAGTTGTGTTTTTTACATTTTAGTGCTGTCTTTCCTCTTGTGATACTTTTATTTTTTTGTTTGATAACATTATGATATGCCTTGCAATTGTATAATTCTTTGAATAGTACTACTTTTATTGTTTGAACTCCAAGGCGGATGAAATTACCACAGCTTAGTGACAAATTCCCTATGTTGAATTTGATCATCTAAGATCCTACTTTTGCTCAAATCTAGAATTTTTTTTAGTTTGTATTTGCTTTGCCTAGCTATTAAAATTTAACTCACAAATATATATGGGTATATAATTTTGTTGGTTGTAATATTTAATTGTTGTAAGAATGGTAAGACCAAATACCCTTATAACAAATATGATCCAGAGGGCTTGGAAACAGCCATAGAGGGTTTCAAAATAATTATGTGTGGGTGATGCAAATATTTTTGAAGATTTACTGATCATTTGCCAGGAAAGTGTTTTATGAATTGAAAAAAAAAAAACCTACAAAGAAACAATAAGTTGTGTGTTTCAAGTAGGCCTACGTAGAATAGCATATGATGGACACTAGTGAACTTCACCGTAACTTAGTGGTAGAAATTGGCAGACTTGGTGGCAAATTTTCTTTATTGAGAGTAATGATTGAAAGGTAACTTTAAAAAACAAAAAAAAATTATTCTTAAGGCAATCATTCGCCCATACTGTCACTGAGCCAACAAAATTCATAACTCAGACTTATGCCAAGTTGTGATTTTAGAATTATAACACTTCTGAGCCTATGAGCGGTCAAATTATATTAATAGTATAGAAATGTGCTGATATAATTTTCTTCAAACATGCATCAACGAAATGGAAGTTAATATCTAAAGAGAGGTAAAACCTCATATTTTCCTGGATATCTTTAAAAAAAACAACAAAAAAAACTCAAGATGAATTGTGCGGTTATGTTAGCCCAATGGCAATATATATTTCCTGAAATGCCAAAATAGCTTTTATTTTGTCTCACATGGAACAAGATCAAAAGTGTAGAGTAGTGGAATGCACTAAATGTGGCATAATACATTGACATGTTCTAGTAATGCACCAGCTTCTTTAAATTTTTTTCAAGTGCCAAACAGTTATACTTTCTTGTTTACAGATGTCCTTCTATATCATTCAAGCCTGCCTATTCAAAGTTGAGTTTAGTGAGCAAATCAAACCATCATTGGCTTCAGAGTCTGTTACATTTTTTAATTGTTGTTATCAATATATTTGGGGTAGTTTATGTAGATAAAAGAATTTTGTAGCAATTTATTGTTATTTTCCGTTTTTGTTGGATGCTCTTTACTCTCTTCGTACAGTTGCAGTAATTTTGTAAAAAAAAATCATTAATCTTGTACAATTTTGCAGATGTTGGATACTATGATGGTCTGGATGAAGATGTTGGCTTTGCTGTTCAGGTTTTGAATCGATACCAGACTGAATATTTCAAAAGGGCCATAAATTTATCTCTGAGCCTAATAGAAAAAGGTTACTCAGAAAGATATGTTTACACAACTCACCCTTGGTTGGTATCTCTGTATCTTGACTGTCCCAACATAACTCTTCTAAAGACTCCACTAAAGGTTTGTAGACAGATTTTGAGGTTGCTTCAAAAAAGTTCAATATAACTTTTTAAATTTAATTCAATGGAAATTTTTGGATAAACTATGTGTCTTTAGACACAATCTAATGAGTCAGATATCACACGTAACACTTTAAAGAATTTTTTTTTTTAATCCTTCCAAAACTCTCTTTCAAAAATAGAAAACATTCCATAGCTTGGCACACAAATAGCATAGCTCTTTCAATTTTTCATCTTTCATAAACTCACAGACAGAAGTCAACAGATTTAAAATGTTAAAAGGCTGACTTCAAATTCACTTGGACAGATTTTAAGACGTTTGCTTAGCAACTTTGACTTCATTATTTAAAACTAATTTTAATGGGTGTAAGATAAGGCAGTTAATAAAACATTGGTTAACTCTTTAACCAGTTATTTTTTAACTCATTTTTTGGGGGGGTTTTCTCCCTTGTCAACAAGGGTGTATTTTTAAAATGCCCATAAATCACTCAATTTTTGTTTCAGCTTATTGTCCAATTAACCAAATGAAAGGGAAAAGAACAAAGTAAACTGTGAAAGCAAAATTATATAACTTTTTCTCGTAATACTGTGTTATTGTGTGAGTGCAAAAAGTGGTAAAAAGTGGTCATGTACGGTGAGAGCGTTTTTGACTGGATAAGCGGTTGGTTCGAGAAACGCTCTGAGCGTTTCTGACTGGTTAAAGAGTTAAACTTTGGTAGAATTAAGATTACAGTCATAACAAGTGATGCTTGAGGTTAAAAAGGGAACTTATTAAGCCCAGTATCTTAAAATCATGCTTAGTGCATTAAGAAAATAAGATGCAATTTCAAAAGAGTAAATGGTTTGGAAAGTCTTACTTGTTGCATTTTTAGAATATCTTTGTAACAGTCAAAATGACTCATTTAGCTGGATGCTTAAAATATGGATTTGAATTTATGAATTTTTTACTCACCCTGAAAGAAATTCAATGAAAAATTTTAGTTTTTATTTGTTGTTTTTTGTTCTTTGTAAATTTTCTTATTTTTTAAAGAAGGAACTCAGTTTGAAAAAATGTATGTGTGATACCTTCATCAGAAATGAATTGTTTATCCAATCTAGAATACATGATATAAAGCGAAAGTAATATGAGAAATATTAAACTTGAAAAATGTCTATCCATTAGAATTTTTTTTTTATTGGAGACTCTCCTGTTGCAGCTTGTAAATATACATGTGTATATATATATATACGCAACAATTGGTTACAAACAACCTAGTTGTATGGACGGGTCACATAAATTCTTTCACCTTATAAAACTTGTTTTGTGATTACAAAAATATATGCTGCTAAGTGAAAAATTCTAACAAAAAGTCCAAGTATAGATTTAACATGCATCAAAAAGAATATGCAGTCAGGTCTGGTTATTTCAAAGTCAGATTAAGATGCATAATGACTACTAATCGTCGGAAATTTATATGATTAAAAATATAGAAGAAAATTGGAAAAATCATATTTCAACCTTTTTTTTTGGGAGGGGGGGGGTTAGTCTAGCCAACAAAGCTAATTATCGGCAGCTGATGCCCAACTAATCCTCCTGTTTTCAATAATACTTGCCAGTTCAGTTGATACATATAGCTTGTCTTTTATAAGCAAAACCTCCTTTGTATTTCTCCAGTGCCCAACTTCAATTGAGCAAGAGACCTTTAAGAAAGCTGTGAAAGATGGTCATATTGCCTGGCATGCGTTCCCGATGAACATCCAGACTGATAATTTGGGGGCGCAGTTGTTTGAGTATGGATTGAGCCTAGGCGCGCAACTGGATGCCAGGTTTAACATCAATAGGACACACGCAACAATGTCACAAAGAGATATACCAGGTACTTGTAATAAGAGGATTCTAAATTAAGCTGTAGTTACAAAAATGTTGTAGTATTTAGTACAATGTGTAAGCTGTAGTTACAAGAATGTTGTAGTATTTAGTCCAATGTGAAAGAGGGGGAAAGGGAAGATAAAGAGAAGCTTATGATATATAAATGTCTCAATATGAGTTCAAATTAATTGAAACTCGCATTTAGAAAATTTTAAACCACTAAAAAAGCTTTTCATAAGCTTACAAAAGGTAAAAACTATGTTGAAACATAGTCATTCTGTACCAACTTATAGAGTTTTTTTTTTTTCTATTTTTAAGAGCAGGAAAAGCACAAAAAATGTTTACATACTTCTATTTTTAGGATTCTTCTCCAGATGTTACATATATTTATTATTTTTGGGAGGGAAGAGTGGTCTTTCAATAGGATGGGCAGATTAAATAGATATGGATTATTGGAATTTTTGGGGGTTTTTTGTTGTTTTTTTTTTAGCCAGTGTTTCTATAAATATTTCTACGATATTTTATTTTGCTGGTTTTTTTCCTTCGCTTTAATTCCTTTTTTCTTTTTGGAGGGGTTGACAGCTAGAACTTTAAAGCCTATAAACTTAAATGCTGTAGAGTGCTATAAGATAAAAGCTGGTCTTTGCAATGCAGCTTGGGTGAAGTAAGCACATTTACATTTGTGTTTAATTCAGTTTTTATTTGTTATGAGTTTTGTAAACATTGGTACAAACATCAGTATTGTTTATGTATTACATCCATTATTTTATATTGCACCTCTAGGCATGACCAAAGCTCTTCTTCCCCTCCTCATGAAACATGGGGTCAAGGCTATTTCTGTTGGGGTCAACCCAGGCACAGCGCCTCCAGCCGTGCCTTCACCATTCGTGTGGAAGCTGAGAGACACAGATCCTGATGGGGTCATGGCGTTTTGGGACAAAGGTCTTAGCAGTTCTTATTTTATTTTCATTCTTTTTTATAGGTGTTAAAAATAGGAAAAGAGGGGGGAATAAGCTTGGAAACAATAAGATTTGTGCGAATAATAATATGAAAAGATGCATTAATAGAGTCAGGGATTTGGATAAAACACATCATTTTTTTCGTTTTATGGTTTTTTTAGCAATACTTAGTGTTAGCCTTTCTGATTACAGGTCCAAACAAGAGCATATTTCCTTTCATTTTAATTTCCAAGCACTTTGGAGTGTTTCTCTATGTTTCTGCATTTGTTGTTCTCTCTGTCCATCTAATCTAAATCAGCATCTGCCACATAGAAAATTTTCTGTGTTTAAATCATTTTCAAATTAGTCACATGAGTTTTAACAGCTGTATACAAAATACATCTTTCCTTGCTTAGATCGGATCATTATCAAAAGAAAAGAAAATTCATATAAATATTTCAAGTTATGTTAGTTTCTTTGCATAAATGTTAGTGACTGAACCACAAATAATTATGTCATCCCTAAAATCCTCGCTCATGTTTTCTATGGCATGGTTTAGCTAACAGTCCTAAAAAGTTACCTATCAAAAATAATACTCTATACAATTTGTATTTGATTGAAATGTTTCTCTTTTTCATTTCATTTTTTGTTTGGTAAAATTTACGTAGGTCCACATACGCCAATGAAGTTTTCACCATTTCAAAGTTAATTTTATTTAAAACTTTACGGGTGAAAACTGCATAGGTGTATATCACATCGATAATTTTAAAAGCACAATATGCAACTTATGTTGTTGCTCCTCCAGACTTGGTTTCAAAATAAAAGTATCAGAGAATACAGATTTACTGTTACAAGAGATTCTTCAGGAAAACTGAGATGAGATTTACTTATATTTATATCTACTACAAAAAGATGAAAAATAATATTGTAAGATGATTGTACTCTTATTTAAAATGTGTGGACATGGAAAGGCCAATAATTTAAGCTTACTTTGGGAAGAAAACTATAAATAGCAGGTTTACAAACTAAATTCTTTCGATTGTTTTTTGTTTTTTTTTTTTTTTTTTGTATTTTTAACTGCTGTTTAAAGTCACTGTTCCAACTTGCCACTCTCCTTGTTCAGGTGGCTATCCTATAAACCCAGGACCAGATCCGGCCCACCCCAAAGGCCTGGCCAGAGACAAATGCGTGATAACACCAGGTCTGGATGAGGCTCTCTGTTTTGCATTCAGAACAGACAATACAGGACCTCCAGAGTCTATACAGGTTGGAAAGCCAGAGAGAAAAATGGGGAATAAAAACAAAATATGAACATTCAATAGTAGACCATTTATTTTGAGCATAAATATAAGAATCATTCATCAAGTAGATTATGTGCCAAGCAGTAAAGTTGGAATAGAGACAATGTTTGTAGTTTTTAAGTTGAATAATTAATATCTGGCGGTTGCTTTTTTTTTTTCTGAAGGATTAAAAAACTGTCACTTTGCAGATAACAAATTGTTGTACTTTTTCTTACTCCAGTTCAATATCAGTGATTTTAACTGACTCTGTCCCACATTGACAATCATCTTGCCTGTGAACCTGGCAAGTTAGTAACACCAGCTCATGAGACTGAGGTTTTCTATTCAGGCCAATGATACCAGTTTGTGGATGTGACCAATCGAAAAGAGAAATGTACACAGAATAACCCTTTTCGTCTTTCAAAAGCTTTAGAAAACTAACCTCTAAAAACTCTTAGCTTTGGAGAGATTTTACAACTTCATATTGTTTCAACTTATCCAATTTTTTCAGAAATTTGGTTTAAGATTACAATTCATTGATTTTAACTGTGTTGAAGTAACATTTGACTTCTTTGCACTGGTTACAAGATAAAATATATTTTAGTTTTTAACCCCATCAAGCTTGACAGACTCCAAAAATTTGGGATCAAGCATAGTAAAAATCTTAAATAGTCCCACAAAAGCCTTAGGCATCTAAAACTAATCCAACTAAGTCACAAGTTGCATTTTGAATATTTGGAATTAATGAAAATTTATCACTGTAATATTTTTACATTGTATGGTGAAAATGTTGCTCTAGTTTTTCACATGAACTTTTGTACTTGATTAATAACTGGAGTAATTTTGAACATAAAATAAAACTTGAGGTGAATAAGGAGAAATTATGAGATAGAAGAAAAAAAAGTTATTTGCATATGTTTGAATTCCATTTTCCTGATTTCATTTTAAAAAGTACAATTGTATCAGAAGTTAGAGAAAAAGAGAGCATTAGCATCTAAGGTAATCCAGTCCAAAAATAAAGACAGACTTCTCTATGCTAAGATCACCTTGCCCAACTTATAACTTTCATCAATTGCTCATGGATAGGAAAATGTGTTTTTGACTGTCTCTTTTGGGTAAATGTTTTTTAAGTTCCATCCAAAAATGTTCAATCTCGAGACAGTTCTATTTTAATATGATGGAATTGTATTCTTTACCAGGAATGGTTGGGCTATTACGAGATATTACGGGCTGAATTTCAAGGGGCTGAGCTTGTCGCCTCAACTTTTGATCATTTTGTGGCAGCGCTAGAGAAAGTTAAGGCCAGTTTACCTGTGCGTAGTTTTGAAATTGGAGATACCTGGATTCAAGGAATTGCTTCTGACCCAAAGAAAAGTGCCATGTATAGAGCATTTGTCCGTGCTTGGGAAGCTTGCACAGCCAGTGGTAGGTTGAGTATAAAGGAAATTGAGATCATATGTGAGGTGTCGCCACAAAATGAGATGCTTTATTGAAAAATTGGACATGGTAAAATAGTTTTCGTGCTCCCTAGAGATCACTAACCACATTTTATTATGTGAAAGGCGCTTTCAAATTATCTCACATATTGCAAGACTCTCTCAAAGGTTATAGGAAAATTTAAATGTAAAAGCGGTGGCTTTCTGAAAACTGCGCCAGTATTTAAGTTTTATAACACATCTATTCCTGTCGCAAAGCATTTTGTTTTGTGGTGTCACTTCCATATTAAAGAATTATTTCCTCAAATTAAATGTTGCTGTTTAAGAATGCAGTTTCCGTGGGAGATGTTTTTTTATGTTCGTTGTCTCATTTTTTTTTATCAGGTATTTTGGAAAAGATACTTTAAGACATGGAAAAAGTATCAATTGGATGTTTTCCAGTTTGTATTATCTTCTACATGGGCCACATCTTTAAATCAAGATAATGAAGCATTTTTTGTAAAAAGAAAAAAGTGCAAAAACATGTACCATATTTGAAAATGATACAACACGTGAGCCTATTTTGACAATGGTACAGAATCAAATAAAGTGACGTGAAATAAGCACAAATTTAATATTTTTATATCCCCCCATTTATTCAATAGAAATTTCTTTTATGAGCTGTCTGATATACATCTCATACATTTCTCGAGATCCAGATTAATAGATAATAGAAAAAAGATAATGGATGTTACATTCTTTATGACTTACAAAAAACAAACAAATACTCTTTGGTTTAACTTTATTTACTACATTACTGATAGATGGAAACTTTAGGTATATTCTTTAGTCTTCAAACTTGTGCATATCGGTCAGTGGCAGTTAGTCTTGAAGTTTTCTTAAGTGCAGTAGGACTGCCAAATGTAACAGGAATTGGTGTTATAGAGAGGTGCAGTTGTCTTTATTTGAATTTTTTCACACCCAAATTCTTACAAAGGAGTTTTTGTTTTATTCAAAATTATTTTAGGTGTTCTCTAGGAACGATGAAACAATCTTTTTTTTTTTTTCCTACAAAATGTCTCCTTTTATGTTTAACACTATACAAATGCATTTTTTTTGTATTGAGCCAGAACTTTTTTCACATAAATTGTTATAGTCATAGAACATAAGACCCTCACTATTAACTTTAGATTTGAAGAGAAATGTAGGCCTCTACTCCTTCAATAGTCTTGCTTTGTGCTGCAAAATATGCTAAACTGATGTGCCATTGCCTTCGTCAACAGCAAGTGCCTTGCATTGAAGTTTTGACATTTTAAATTTGTCTCCTCACTCTCCTTGGTTCCTCATAGCTTTCAGCATGTGTATTATCTAATTTGGACCCAGCAATTAAGTGTACTTTGTAAGGTTGTTATTGAATTGAAGTAAAATTTTGATTATTACAAAAAGATTTTCTCATCTTTATATCCAATGAGGCAATTGTCAAAACTCTGATGCACGTATCCAGGCAATGTTGAGGTATCTTATCAAGTTACCAGAGCACACGTGGGGGGCACATGACTTTCTGGATGATTTAAATTGGTCAAATAAAGATTTGGACAAGGCCAGACAAAGTAAGTGAAAACTGACTGCTGTCTCTCTCTCTCTCTCTCTCTCTCTCTCTCTCTCTCTCTCT
>BLXT01008064.1:2746989-2761454 GCA_019648995.1 Plakobranchus ocellatus
TCTCAAATATTAGCCATGTTTCATTATTGTAGATCAATATCTTTTTTACTGCTGAAGTAATTGATGAAATACAGAAGTGAGGTGATAAAACCTCTGGCAAATGTGTATTTATATCTATGGTTTTGGTTTTTTTTTAGCCTTTTTTTTTAATTGGCAGCTTTGCTTTTTTGTATTACCATATAGAATCTGTTTATGTTTTTCTTGAGTTCTAATGATATTTTATACTTATTTCAATCTCAGCATGAAAAGAGATATTTTGATTTTAAATCTTACTCACACCTTTCCTTTATTTGCCAGTATTTCTAATGTAAACGATGCCTTATATAAATGAATAAATATATATTTGTACAATATTTATATGACTTGGTGGGATAAATATCCCAAACATCACTGAATTACTGAATTCTAAAGTACGAATGCGTAGTGACACCACGAAATGAAATGCAATATGTCAGGAACAAGTGTTATATACAGATATAATTGATAAATTTCTCAATATTTTGTTCCCAAATTGTCTGTTTCGCAATGTTTGAAATCACTTGGTACCTATGGTAGATAACCCTCTTGGAAGTGATAAAATCATTTTTTTCACAGACAATTTTTCTGCAAAACATGATATTTTATAGTGTCAAACTACACCAATGAATTTTTTACCTACAATTGTTTACAAAACAGTATTAATGGAGGGTGAACTGAATTCTCATATTTTATTGACTTATTTTGGAGAATGAAAATTAAAATTTTAAAGGAAGCGTCAATTTGCATCGTAAAAAACGATGTGCATTACTTTTTTTTTCAATTTGCATCGTAAAAAAAGATGTGCATTGCTTTTTTTTCAATTCGCATCGTAAATAACGATGTGCATTGCTTTTTTTTTCAATTCGCATCGTTAAAAACGATTAACTGTAATTTATATTACATTCACATCATAAAAACCGGGAAGATTCTGTCAAAAGGTGACAAAAATTGTCAAGGGGAAAAGGGTGGTCTTAAAAAGTTGATGTTAACCATGCTACTCTAATTGATAAATCAAAGAAAACTTAGAAAAACACTGTTCCTGAAAGTGGCCTCTAGACGCTACAAAAGAAACCTTTGCGGTCACAAACTATCTCAGTATCTGGCAACTTTGATGTCACTGTTGTTCTCACAAATTAAAACAAAGAAGATAGCGATGGATGCCTCTGAATATTATCAAGATTCTTACAAAGCTTTTAAAGCAGCTCATCCTTCTCTGAAAGGTTCTGAAATTCTAAAAAAAAAGGAATTCTCATGGACAATTTTAAAGAAAGAAATAAACGAAGGCAGTGTGATGAACTTTGATGATCAAATGAATGCATTGAAATTGAAAGTTAAAGTTGACATCAACTGGGGGCGGGGGGTGTCTATTTTTGCCAAATTTTGACGTCAATTGTGAACGGTCCTTAGTGATGATACTAGCTATTCACACAGGGTGTGTCCAACGTCCAATCTAGATCTAGATACGAAATTCAATATTTTTTGATGTATCTAAGTTCTAGATCTAATTCTAGATTTAGGTACATGCAGTCCTAGTAAGGTAATAGATACTCAATTCGACTTTGTTGTCTGCATAACATGGGTCTCCTTTCCAGTCTTTCTTTTCTTTGTCTCACAGAACCGAAGTGGCTACACTTGAAATGTTGCCTCGCGAAAGGAAACGACGGTGACACTTATATTTTTCTTCTTTATTTACTGTCTCCCCCTTTTCTGAATTTTTCTAAAGAATGAAGGCATTACTAGATGATGATTCTTCAAACTCTTTCAAGGCTTTTAAAAAAATCTTCATAGCTTTCAAACGTGGTTACCACATTCCTTACTATTCCCCGTGGAATGGTGCTTGGCGGTTGTGTTGTTTTTGAGTGAAAATGAAAGTGCGAGAGTTACACCGCGCAAGACTGATGTTTACGATGTACTTTGCGAAAAAAGCAAAATGCATCGAATTTTACGATGCAAATTGACTCTTCGAATTTTAAATCCTCATCATCACCACCATCTGAGTGCCAGAGGCATCAGCAGTCAAAAGCAGTTGATCAACATGGTCTTTCTACAGCTCTCAGGAAGTCTGTTTTAATGTTGTATCAATTTTATATGAAATTGTAAAAAGGACAGTAAAATTACAGTAGTTGTGGTCTGAAAGCACTGCTCGGGAAAACTCTTGAGCGTTCCTATAGATGTACTGTGTGTGTAAGAGGGCACAAGGTAAATAGAGACAGTTAGGTTAGTATTAAGTAATGATTCCTCCTCTCAGGATAATACATATACATAAGATGTCTTGGGATTATTTCTCACCTGAGACAGCGTAATTACTATTAAAAAATACTAGAAAAGCTCTACTCAAAGTAAAATAAGTGAGAGGGAGAGGGCGATAACCTTTTCCTGAAGGTCAATGACCTAGGAGTATAAGTGTCAATATATACTTTTTTTTTCTCCATGGAAAGGGAAGGGAGAAGCTGGTATAAAAATAAATAAACTTTTTCCCCCGGCATTTTAACAGGGTGGGGACTATTTATATAGCCATTAAAGTTTTGTTCACTTTGAAAAAAAGTGATCAGGGACAAGCAACTAAATTTCCACAATACACACCCACATATTGAAAAAGAAGAGAAGGGGTGGGGGAAGAGGAACCAGGATTCAGGATGTTGGACCATGTGAGACTTTGATATTTAGTTAGCTTATGTGATGCTCTATCCTTGTCCCAGGCAGCCAGTCCTCTGGCATGGTGGGTGGGGCTAGACTTTGCTGACAGTATGTCTATATGCTTCACTTTTCCCATGCCTGTCCTTTGTTAACTGGCAGACAGTGAATGATAGGGATGAATAAATTCAGGCAAACTGGCTGTCTTCCATCAAGCGGGTGTACAAAGGCTAAGCATAGATTTTAACTGCAACTTACCCATCTGTATTTGTGTAACACTTTTAACGGTTAGTTTTCACATTTGTTAAACTACCGAAGATGACTCTTTGATTGTGTGAATCATTATTTTACAAGGGCATACTAAAAGAGCGCTTCAACTTTGGAGCATCACTGATTTTTCCTCAAAGTAATGTATGGCATGAAAAAAAGTGCCTGTTAAGGCAAACTCAGAATGCATATAGGCATATAATTGTATAGTAATCCACCAGACCACAAATTGTATGCTTAGGCTGAGCATGCACTTACATGCTGAGCATTTAGACAGTGACTTATGTATAAGAATGTTGCACAATTTTAAATTTTGCAAAACTGATTTATTTGAAATACTGATTACTTTTTTGTGATCGGTATTTGAATATATATTTATCTAAGGTGGTTGATCTTTTTAGTAACTCAATATTATTCAATACCTGTTTACTTTTTTGTGATTCGTATTTGAATATATTTATCTAAGGTGATTGATCTTTTTAGTAACTCAATATTATTCAATATCTGTTTACTTTTTTGTGATTGGTATTTGAATATATTTATCTAAGGTGGTTGATCATTTTAGTAACTCAATATTATTATTACTTTTTTTGTGATTGGTATTTGAATAATTCTATGCTATAATTTAGGCTTTATACTTTTAATGCAGAAATTCTTAGCTAAAAACTATTCAAGTTTAACAATGGCAAAGAGAGATTAGGGTTAGACACACTTTGCAAAAAAAAAGAACTGAAAGCAAAATATTTACATCAAGAAAGTCTGAAAGTTCAAAGCTAGCTTGCATGTTATTATTAGCTAGAGATGGGCAATTTTCCTGTAGTCACCTTTTTATAAATCAATCAAATTTTTCTTCTGTTATTATGTCAGGGCCAGCATTTCCATTTTCCTGACAGTTTTTTTAAGTATTCAGTGTATTTTAAATTTGAAGATTTCCCAGTTTGTTTTCAACCCATCAAAAGAACAGTGAAATAGGAAAAAAAAAAAAAAAAAAAAATTTGCTTCCAAGAAGAAATATGCACAGGATTTTTGAGCCACATACCTTGCTCCCATAATCTTTTCTGTATTTATTAGATTTATCTCTATATATGTCCACAAAAGAGAGAAGTCGTTGGGTGGTTTTTCACAGAAGAGAATGAGAGTCTAATAGAAGTAATTTTGCTGAGTGCATGGCAAAAGCAAAACAGATTCATACACATATTAATTTTTAAACTGTCAAACATGCTTACAGTTTCATTCTGTAGGTCTAGAATGCAAGGTTCTGGATCTAAATGACTGTATCAACAAAAAGAAATTTATGTGTGGGAGTTCGCAATCAATTAAATTCTGTTCAGCTCCAACTTTTTAAAGAAACATTCCAATATAGCTTCATCGCGATATTACAGGAACCAGGCTGGTTAATTTGCATATCAACCTAACAATTGAAAAATTACAAATTCCACTGTCTTTTTAAACACATTTTTAAAAATTAACTTTTAATTTTTTTTTAAAAATATTGCAATATTCCTCTAAATTTTGAAGACCATTTATCTTTCTATGTATTTAATGTGTTGTTTTGTCAATCATGATATAAAATTGAATGTATTTATATCAAAGAACTCTTTTGCTTGTATTTTCTTCATGTACAAAAATTTCCTACCAAAAATAATTTCTGAGAACTTTTGCACATTTGTATTTACGAGTGTAATAGATAATATGTTTATTGATTAAATAGATTATGCTTTCACAATCTCTGTTCATTTATACGATCTCTTCTGAAAAGGTGGCTGGCTTTTTAAAAAAATTGTTTTAATGATAATTATGGGTACAGCTGTACAAAAGAGTTCTTGCTTGTGTTCAAACTAATTTATCTCTGTGCGTCGTCCAAAAACTGGGAAGAGAAAAAAATTCAACTTCTTGATGCATTTTGAAGTGATTTTGCAATTGTGAAATAAAAGACACTTGTATATAAAGCTTTTGTTGCGGTGCGTGGTGCCCATTTTTCATGCATTCTGTTGAGTTTACTGTTATCAATGTGTAATTGTCTTTTGCCTGATATTGGTTTTCAGGGTGTAACTTAACAAATATAAAGTTTTTTACAAATATGGCAAGAGTGAAGCAATATTCATCGTCTTAGAAGTGTGAAAAGAACTTTCTAGCTATGTACATGTATTGCCTTGCCAACTCATAGACTCTCTTTATGGAAATTTACTAAAGGTCTTGCAAAAAAAATTTAATGTGTGTTAACGTAAAAATGAGTCACAAAAGGTTTTCACCTACGGGCAATTTAAAAGATGTTCATCTCAAAATTAAATGTTATGGTAATATGAGAGTTATTTTGGCGGAAATTAAGTGTAGACTTATTCCCTTGTAGTTCAATATCTATGTGGTGTTGATATGAACCTTTGGATGGTTTTGGATGCAGCCTAGAGATAAGACAAACTATACTTCATGTTCAACTGTACATTTATAAGGTCAAGGGCTTGAAAATGAATCAAAGTCATATTTCTGTGGAAAGTTGTCAGCTTTCTTCTAAAGATATTTTTTCTATAAAATATAAGCTCTTTCGAAATGCATAAATAAACAAAATAGTTCTTTAACACAAAAATACACAAATACATAGTAATTGAGGGTTTAAGAATACACTTGTCACAATTTGTGTCATTGGTCGCGTTCTGCCAAGTGAGTGCAAATAAGTCAGAATTAAAAATGTTCGATTCAAGGTATAAGTAATAATATTTTATATTCTCTTTTTGTTGACAGTTGATCATAAGCTAAGCTTTGATCACAAAATCATAAACGCTCAATTTGACCCCAAAGCATCACAATAAGACTATCTTTTGGATAATACCTTATGCATAACTAACATAAGAACCATTGATTCTACTTTCTAAAAGGATCTGAAACCTGGATTATTTTTCATAATTCAAGCTATCTGTTAACACCATGTCTGTGATGATTTTTACAAATAAAATCCATTTTTTTATGGTCACTACTTTTGTAGAGGTGATAAATTGCATTTGAAAAATCAGATCTTATTTTAGGCGTGCTTTTTAATATTTTCTTTTCCTTTTTGAAATAAGAAATGAGAAGTAATCGGGAATATCTTAAATCACTTTTCTCAATCATTGATTCAACATCATCATTACGTCATCGTTACCATCATTATCTTCTCAATTGGTGTTAATAGGCATAGTGTGCCAAATCTTATCAATGTTGAGCTGTCAGGCCCCCATATACAGCTCTCACATCGCACGTCCAGTCCAGGATATTGTCAGTCCATCGCTGTGTAAGTCTTCTCCCTCTCTCTTTCTCTTGATATTTTACTTTATTCCTTTCTTTGCTTTTACCACTCTGTATGTCAGTAAATTATTTAATTTAATTTTTTCTTTTATTTAGCTCTCCAAATCCTATATTGTGGTTTACATATTTTTTCTAGAAGAATCGTTCTTTGCTTCAATTTTGCGATCCAAGCGTCCAGAGACAGGCCAAAACTCCCAAAGGAACATAAGCAGTTTAATACTTGGCAGCTGCTAGCCTTTTTTTATGGGAGCAGCTGGTGCTTCTACCCTGCAGTTTCCTTATCACTTTACTGCTGCTTACCGCTTATCTGATGTCAGCTGTATTATGATGCTGAACAGTTTGAAATCACCAGCTCTTAGCAAAAACACTCACTTGTTATATTTACTGTCTGTAAAAAAAATCATGTATTTAAGTACAAATTTAAGTATTTATTGTAAAAAAAAAAAAATAAAATAAAAAATTAAAAAAAAATTTTTTTTAAAAAGATTATCTGCATGTCTCGAAACATTCAATTGAGGTTTTTTTTTTTTCAATTGTCTCGAATTATTGCGCCCTAATTGCAAATCAAGGCGGCCAATCTTAAGTGCGCGAAATTTCCAACACTCTCTATTGGGAGTGAGTGCGTTTTCAATGTAATTTCTCGAGATGCTTCAAGTGGTTGCATCAAAGGCTGAACAGTCGTTGAGCTGTTGACAGCAAAGTTGAAGTTACTTTAAAGCCTTTATTCTTATTAACAGATATCTGCTGACAGAGGTTGACTCTCACAAAGAGCCCTCATTGTGGCCCAGCAGTGTATGTCGTTAAGGTTGAAATGGCTACCTCTATACTGTATACAATCCTCCACTCCGTAGTCATTGTTAGGTTCATTCGTTTTGAACACAGCTGCTTGAACGTCGGCTGTCAACAGTTCCCCGTTTTCCTGCCATCGGTGCATTCCCTCTTGGGCCAAGTCATCCATCCCGACCCAAAAGCTCTTCCCCTGGGCTATGTTAATCACCATCTGAAGTTTCTCCACCGTTTTTACCGTGGCTAGATATCCTCCCAGGTTATTGCACTGCTGCGTGGCATCGTCATATGTCACTGATGAAGTTAGTTCAACCAAGCAACAGAAACGCCTCTCGGATCCGTACTCTACTGCCTGGAGACACAGACGAAAGTAAACAAACTGGCGACATTGAAATAAGTAGAGGAAAATAATAATAAAATCAGCACTGCACTTTTGTGGTTCTCTCTATGTTTCTATTTCTCTTGATCTCTCTTGGTCGCTCCCTAACTCTTTGTATCTTCGTCTCACCTCTGTAACTTATACTTTTTGCTAAGTGCCTGAAGGTAAGGCACTTGATGTGAAAATTTCCTAATGGGAAAAGAGAATATTTATATGTAAGTGTCACTGCATCTGTGTGGCTGTCTTTGTGACTGTGCCTGTATGACTGTGTCTATATGTGTCAATGTCTGTGTGTGGGTTAATGTGTCTGAGTCTTTTTGACTGTGTCTATAATATGTCTATGCTTAAATGGCTGTGTCTATGTCTGTGCCCATATTACTATGCCTAGTTGACGTGACTGTCTGACTGTCTCTGTCTCTATGTGACAGTGTCTGTGTGACTGTGTCTATGTAAATGTATCCATATCACTGTGTCCATGTCTTTGTGGGACTGTATTTATGTGATTGTGTCTATGTGACTGCTTCTAAGCGATGTCTGTGTAAATAATGTCCGTGTGACTTTGTCTGAGTGACTGTGTCTGAACCTCTGTGACTGCATCTGTGTGGTGTCTTTGTGACTGTGTTTGTGTAGCGTCTGTATGACTATGCCTGTGTGACTGTGCCTAGTGACTGTGCCTAGTGACTGTGTCTACATCACTGGACCTATGTGTCTGTGTCTATGAGACTGTGTCCGTGTGACTGTTTCGAAGTGATGTTTGTATAAATGTGTTCTTGTGACTGTGTCCGAGTAACTGTGTCTGTACCGGTGTGACTGCGCATGTGTGGTGTCTTTTTTGACTGTGTTTGTTTAGTGTCTGTGAGGTGTCCGTTTGGTGTCTGTGTGATTGTGTCTATATGACCGTGTCTGCACTGTCTGTGTGACTGTGTCGGTTTCACTGTATCCGTGTGACTGTTTCTTTGTGGTGTCTGTGTAATTGTATTTGTGTGACTATGTTTGTCTGATGTCTGTGTGACTGTGTCGGTTTCACTGTATCCGTGTGACTGTTTCTTTGTGGTGTCTGTGTAAGCGTAGACCCACACTAAAAGCGACGCGACATGTCATGGCTAACTTGACAGACTGATGTCGCAGTTACTGTGCGCTACCCACCGACAAGTTAGCCTGATAATTTGCGTAACAAGACTGGCCTCGTGGTTCGCGCGGCAACGGTCAGTAGAATTATGCGTGGTCACGTAATGGCACCCCCCTTTCCCTTATCCGACAGAGCCAATTGAGTAATCCCTGGCTGCAAAACCTCTCACGTGTCGGTGTCGTAACCAACATAGTGTGCGCTGTTAGTAAAAAAATTATAGCGTTTCCAAACATGTTGGTTGTTGCACCGTTGGAAGCCCAAACTGCTGTCCCCAGTGTGCGCTGTCACTAATTGTATTGGTGTGACTATGTTTGTCTGATGTCTGTGTAAGCGTAGGCGCGCATTGGAGGCAGCAGTTCACGTGTCCAACAATACATGTTTTGAAATACTCTCTTTCTTTGATGCGAGCGCACATCAAGTCGGCAACTTGTCGGAGCGTCGGAGCTATCCTTTGTGTTTTACAGCCTGGTCTTACGTCACTGGCTCTGTCGGATAAGGGAAAGGGGGCTGCCATTACGTGACCACGCATAATTCTACTGACCGTTGCCGCGCGAACCACGAGGCCAGTCTTGTTACGCAAATTATCAGGCTAACTTGTCGGTGGGTAGCGCACAGTAACTGCGACATCAGTCTGTCAAGTTAGCCATGACATGTCGCGTCGCTTCCAGTGTGGGCCTACGCTAACTGTGTCTTTGCGGTTTTGTCTGTCTGTGTGACAGTAGTGATGTGACTGTGCTTGTGTGGTGTCTGTGTGATTATATTTGTGTGATATTTGTGTTATGTCTGTGTGACTGTGTCCATGTGACTTTGTCTATATGGTGTATGTGTGACTGTACCGATGTGACCGTGTTTGTGTGGTGTCTGTGTGATTGTGCCGGTTTGACTTTGTCCGTGTGACTGTTTCATTGTGGTGTCTGTGTGACTCTGTCTGTATGACTGTGTTTGTATGGTGTCTGTGTAACTTTTCTGCATAGTGTTTGTGAGACTGTGTCCGTGTGTCTGTATTTGTGTGGTGTCGATGTGGTTGTGTCCGTGTGACCGTGCATAGTGGTTTCTTAATGCATGTTAGGTATAAATGTGTCCTTGTGATCGTTTCTGTATGATGCCTGTATATCTGTGTTCTTGTTTTATCAGTGAGGTGTCTGTGTGACTGTGTTTATGTGATGTCTATGCGATGTCTGCGTGACTACGTTTGTATACCGTCTGTGAAGTGTCTGTATGACCATGTCTATGCTTGTCTAGTGTTTGTGGAACAATGTCTGCGTGGTCTGGGGCCTATGTGTGGTTGTGTTTTTGTGCTGTCTATGTGTTGACTGTGTGTGGTAACAGTGAGTGACTGTGACTGTGCTTGTGTGCTATCTGTGGTTGTGATTGTGTATGGTGTCTGTGTGACGTGACTGTATTTGTGCCGTGTCTGTGCACCATGTCTCTGTTTGTGTGACTATGACTGTTTGTGTGATGTCTGTGTCACCGTGTCTGTTTGCTATCTGTGCGGTGTCCGTGTATGTTGTCTGTGTGATGCCTGTGTGCTGTCTGTTTGTTATCTGTGTAACTGTTCTGATATGATTGTATACGTGTGACTCGCCTGGGTGGTGTTTGTGTGACTGTGTTTATGTGGAGAATGAGGGGCAGTGTTTGTGTGTTGCCTGTGCGGTATCTGTGTGCGTGTGTTCGTGTGATCGTGCCTGTACATTGTCTTTGTAAGTATGCCTGTGTGCTGTATGTGTGACTGTCTGTGTAAGCACAACAACTCTCTCATTCTGTAAATTGTTGAATACAGAAACAAATTACAGTATTTAAATCCAAAATAAGCATCATGCAATGTAGCCCTACTGAAGATTACAAGGAGAATGATTCTTATCTATATCAATACTTTTTTTGTTTGCTTGCTTATTAATTTGTTGGTTAGTTGGTTTTGCATTGATCGAGGTGTTTGTGGCACGCTAGCCCACTCTCGCAAGTAAACTCTCTGCCAAGGGTTTGACTTCGAGCCCGTCATCTACCCCATGCTTGATGGGGTCTTGAAAGCGTGAAAACACCTTGTAATGGACAGACAATACACAAAAACCAGAACAAAAAAAGTTCATTGTTTAACATGCAACAAGTCTACCAACCTCAAAGCCATCGCCACAAGCACCAATGATCTTATCGTTTACATAGAATTCCCCAGGAAGCGAGTGAAGTTCCCCCACTCCTACAGCGGTGCCTCCTGATCCCTCATGCAACCACAGCACTGGTATACACTGACGCGATAATTGATTATATATGAAGCCTCTTGAGCGGAGGCATTTGGTGGTGGTCTCGATAGCGCAGCTTGCAGTACTGGAGACACCATTCCACCCAGGCTCCGACAGACCGAAAGCGATGCTTGACACACTGCTTGAAGGCAGCTTGGAGAACTTGTAATTGCTGTCTACAGCTGTAAAAGGACAGGTTTTTTTTATTTTTTTAATATGATTTAGTCTTGCAGTTTCCACATGTATTCAAGAAAAAAGAAAAGGAGTTATATTTCTATACCAATGTGTTTGAAGCGGTTACAGAAACTAGCTGCAGCGGTACAATAGATTGTAATGTTATCCTAAAGTCGAATAAATTGGTACCGAAAAAGGCTACTCATGAGCGATCACTAGTTGAAACCATAAGACAGAGGAAACAACTACAGTTTTTAGGCCATATTTGCCGACACAAGGATTTAGAACGCCTAGCACTCACTGGAAAGATTGAAGGCAAGCGCAATAGAGGTAGACAGAAAAAAAAATGTATTGAAAGTCTGAAGTCATGGGTAATATGTAGGCCTAAGGGTAGCAACAACAACTTTATGAGGTTAACTCAGAATAGGTTTGAGTGGAGAAACATGATCGCCAATGTCAGTTCCAGACAAGGCACATAAAGAAAAAGACAAAATCGGGAGTGAAGAGGCATATTATTGTAAATATACAATATAATAAGTGCAATTACAATAATTTACCTCTAGACCCACGAAATTTTATCCTTTTAAAGCCCTGAATGATTCTGATTTAAAAAAAGGGGCTTGTCTAAAAAAAAAAAATACTCACAGTGAATGTACATAATGTATTTAACCATAGTTAGGTGGACATAAATTTATATTGAAACGACACTTCGTACGTTAAAAAAAGATCTCTCTGACTTGTTATGGTTATGTTTACATCTATTTGCAATCAGAACGTAATTTCTCCCATCATACAGCCCCCCTCCTTCATTATCCGTTTCTCTCTCCCTCTTTATATCTTTTTCTTTCACTTTCTCCTTTCTGTATCTGTGTGACAAAGTGTGTGTCTCTCTCGGTTTGTTTTTCTCCCTGTCTCTATCTCCCTTTTTCTGTCTCTTTGTTTCCCTCAGTCTCTCTCAATCAGTTATTGTATTTCTGTTTTCTTTTTCTTTCATTCTACCATTCTGTTTCTCTCTCTGTCTCCCCCTTCCCCCCACCCCCCTTCCACACACACATATACAAATTCTCTCTCTCTCTCTCTCTCTCTCTGCTTTTCTACCTCTTTCTGTGGCTCTTCCGCGCTTTCTCTCTATCTGTCTCGTTCTGTCTTTCTATTTTAGTCTACTTCTCTCTATTTCTATCTGCTTCTCCGTCTCTCTCTTCCTCTCTGTTTCGCTTGCAACTTTCTCTGCCTCTTTCTCTGTCCGTCTCTCCGTCTGCCTCTGTATCTCTGTCTATCCATCTATCTTTCCTTCTTTCTGTCTGTAGCCTACGTTATTATATTATTCATTCATCATAATCCCCAAATAACAACGAAAGAATCAAAATATTGAAAGAGTTAAAAGCGTTCGATTTGGCACTTATCTAAAGTGGACCAAACGAACCATTCAATATGGTTAATGTTAGCTTAATCATGTGGTCAATATTATTCTTTTGATTTCCGTACCTACACTGGCTGTGGATCCGTGGCTGTGGTCACTGGCAAGTTTAAAAGCAACGAGGAGGATTAAACCGAATTGGCGCATGTTTTTATCTGAAACAAACATTGAAACTAATTAGTCACGAGCCATTAAAAAAAAAAAGGTGATGAAGAAAACGAGAAAGAAAAGAAAAAGTAGGTTCACATAGAATAAAGCGGTGCAACAATTGTCTTTGATTCTTTTTATGCCAGTTAACATTATCATTGTTTTTCCTTCGGGTCATCTTACGTTTCTAGCAAATCCATTTCATAGGCTTATAAAGTAATTTATAGAAGTATACTTTCGGTATATAGACACAGAGGTTTTAAAGATATTTTTATTTTTTCCCTTCTGTTTTTACTGCTACAAATTATTGCTCGTGTTGCTTTCCACTACATTTTTTTTAATCCTGTGCAAAATCTTGACTTGATTTTGTTGTTCGCACAATGGATATGTAACTCTAAAATGTGCAAAATAAACAAAAAATAATCATGATAGTTGCTATATAAAAATGCACAGATTGACCTTGTCTTCCCGTGCTTTAGAGTCAACTTTCGCCTTCGGCGGCCCTTCTAAGACATGTTCTGTATAAAGTGGAGAAACTTCATCTATTTATGGCCCCCTACCAAAACATTGGAAGAGCGGACAAGCTAGAGATCTAGGGCGGTAGGGCCTATAGTTATAGGTAGCATGGCGTGCTCTTCTTCGGAAATTAGATTTGGAAAAAAAAAAAAAAAACATTTGAGGCTTTTGAAAGCCTGTAAACGTTTATAATAGGCAGGAATCAGATCTAGATGGGCTTTTACAATCGTTAGATTCTCTGCCCTTTTAAACATTTTGGTTTTTCCAAGCTATCATTAAACCGAGTCCTGAGCATGACGTTAAACTACATCCATCTAACAATCGGCGATTAAACCGGTAACGCCATCAATTTTAAATTAATGAGGAGGGCAGTGAGACCCAGTAGGACGCCTCCCATCGTTATCAGAAGAATGATGAGGATATCATGTACAGAAAAAAAATCAAATGAATTGGTTCTGAAAGAGGCTAATCTCGAGCGACCACTAATTAAAACCATTAGACAGAGGCAACTACAGTTTTTAAACCATATTTGCAGACATAAGGGTTTAGAAGACTTAGCAATCACTGGAAAGATTGAAGGCAAACATAGTAGAGGTAGATAAAGAATAACTTTTATTGAGTATCTTAAGCATGGGCAATAGGCAAGGATAGCAATTACAACTTTATAAGGTTAACTGAGAATGGGTTTGAGTGGAGGAACGTGATCGCCAGTGTCTGTTCCAGACAAGGTACCCGATGATGATGATGATGATGATCATTAAACCTCTTTTTTTCCCCAAATATATAAACGTAAATTGCAAACCAAGGCTTATCTAGCTCCAAGCTGTAGATCTGTGTTATTAAAGTATAGAGGTCATTGTCCTAACTTCCTGTAAATTTCCCTGCAAATTAAAACCGTCTCCGCGTGTCATTCTATGATATACAGTTTTGATAATGCTTTGATCGCCTCGAGTAAAATCGAGGAAGGGAGTTTTAGCACTAATGGCTTAAATCACAATCTTTATAAGCTAAACAGGCTTGTGAGACGATATAACTTATGATTGAAATCAACTCCAAAAGTCAAGTTGATGCTGGTGAAGAGGGTTTGACATTAATCAAACAATGTAAAATCTCAGTCGAATCGAACTTCCGATCGATATGTCGATTCTGATTAGGAAAAAGTCATGACTCGATTTCTAAAATAGGCTAAAGTATCCAACGTTACAATTTGGCTCGTTGAAAGGCGGTAGGAAAGTAAATACTAAATGTAAACAAGTTACAATGCTGTATACCATAGGAAAACAATGAGGATTCTACTTCTAGTTTCCTACACTTCTTCCAAGTACTCACTTTAAAAATGCTATTCATTATTATTTGGTAAACATTAAATGATGGCAAATAATGTATTTCTATAAGGCAAAATATGGATTTAGGGCCAATCTCGACTTCAATTTTTGTTCACCATCTTATGTTTTATTCGTTGCGTTGTCAATCCTTTGCTCA
>BLXT01008064.1:2778006-2789832 GCA_019648995.1 Plakobranchus ocellatus
AAAGAAAAAAGAAAAAAAATAACACCACACAAAAAAAAATATGAAACCAGAGAGATCATACCTCATATAACTGACAGTCTTTATATTTACAAATTTGTTCAGAGGTAAAAAAAAAAAATTGACTTTTTTTTTTTTAAATTTAGTAAAAACAATTATGTATGGATATTTATACCATTGACCAATCTATTTTATGAATGGAAGTATAACTTTCCTTTTATCGCTTGGGAAGCAAATTTCTACAAGTCTTTTTACATTAAGAGCTTTACTTTGTGTGATTTACAGTGTTGTCTAGTATCTTTTATCACATTTAACCTGATGATTACCCCAAGACCCACATTTTTACTATATCATTAACTTATTAATTTTTTCGAATTGGAAACATTTATTTTTCTAGGGTAAAATCTATCAAAAGTTGATTTATAAACATCTAAAACCAATAACATGTCCAGCATCACCTTGAATTTGAAACATTTCACATAAAAAACAAAACCTGGAAAAATGAATTGAGATGCCAAAAGGCTTGTTTTATATATAATTGTAAATTTTTTATAAACCACTCTTTTAACTGAAGAATGGTAAAAACTGGATAAGGTTATGTTAAATCTTATTTATGCCAAGATATCAGGGTGTGCATAAGAAAAAAGACTCTTTCAATTGCCCCCCCCCCTCTTTTTTTTTTTCAAAAGATATGCATGCAAAATTTTACCTGTAAGGTCTGGTCTCAACACTAATGTTTAAAAGTATTAAGCTCATTTGGCTGTCCTGAAAATTTTTACATTGGGGGGGCAGGGGTTATGCTCATGGCTTCCTTCAGCAAGTTAAGAAAAAAAAAATTGACTCTTACCTTTTGTTTTATCAGCCTGACTACATCAAGATAGGCTAACCCAGGCTTGACCATCAAAAAGTCAGCACCCTCTGCAACATCTCGATCCTAAAAGACAAAGAAGTTTTAAAACAGATTTACTTGAACAGTAAAATTTATTTTTACTATCATCTTCAAACACAACATGTAATATACAGATATGTACATCTGTTTTATAAAAATGACATCATGAATTATCAAGGTTTGTTACTTGTAAACATTGCTGGCTTATTATGTGAGGCGACCTCAGTAAATCAAACACAAGTCATATTTTGGACATATTGAGTTGTGATCTTCATGTATTTCATGTAACTGATGCTGTTGTGTAGAAAAAACCTTATATCGCTATCCTAATTTGGTAAAAAGATATGCTTAATTGTAGATTGTATCTATTTTTCAACAGACTTTATTTCATCTTAAGTAATCTGATCTGCAATGTTTAAATTTTTTTTCTAGTGCTTAGTAACCAAATTCTCGTGAAAAGACCAAGAAGTCATTTTACATCATGGCAAACGCATATAGTGATGTTATTAATGCTTATGCCAAACCATGCCTTCACTAAATATCTGCCGCAACTAAAAGAAATGCAGTATTGTCAATGGCTTAACAATACTGATAATGCATTTTATTTGAAAAAAAGTAGATACAAAATATTTGACAAGCACCCATATACCTAACAAGCCTTTACGTGACCCATCTATAGGAAATGAGTTTTTCTTTGGCAACTGCCTAACACAGGTTTATAGCAAAATCGACAAAAGAGTCTAGAGACATTGAAAACAAAGTATCTTTAAGATGTGCAAAGTTAAATCTTTAATCATGTTTACTCTATGTCTATATTTGCCTAGTTACAAGTATCAAGTTTTTACCCAAGAGGTAAAAAATTAGTAATTTTGATCCAAAGTTATGCAAGCACTTTAACTTCTTGAATAACACACAACATGTACTTTGCCACTACAAAATACAAGAATAAAAAAGTAGAGATAGGCTTACTGCTGCTCTTTCTGCCAAACCTATTGCGCCTGGAGGTAGCTGGTAACACTTCCTGTCTCCAAACGTGGGTGTACTTTTGGCAGCATCCCTAGTCAAGAAAAGTTTAATACATTTTCAAAACATTGCAAAATATTTTCGCATGGGGATGAAACCAGTAGGCACCTAATATGTAATGTATCATTATATAAATTTGAGCATAATGAGCAGGGTTCCTGAAATATTTTTCTCAGGACCAGTCTGAATAAGTCAAATCCGACATACAACACAGTGGCTGCCCATCACTGGTCTAAAATATTTTTTAAAAAAACCACTTGCACTACATTTGAGGGTTTTAAGAAACTATAATGAAATTTGATTAATTTGATTTTCAAATCAAACCTGCTTTGCCATTTTTATAACAAGCTTATACCTGAATGGGCCATAGAAGCAAGAAGCAAACTTTGCACTGTAGCTCATCACAGAGACCTTGTTGCCAAATCCACTGTTCATGAGAGCCTTCTTGATGGCACCAATTCGACCATCCATCATGTCTGAAGGAGCAATAACTTGACATCCTAAGAAAAAAAACCCATCAACTTATCAATAATCAATATGCACTGAAGAAAAAATAATCTTTCACCATCAACTTATCAGTATGCATTGAAGAAAAAAAATTGATCATTATAGCATTCATTTCGATCAAAGGAAAAGAGAGATTGCCGAACATTCTGATTTGAACCAACCCCTCCTCCTTCAGTACATTAACTTTGCAGTTGTTTTCAGTGACTAGGATACTTTGCAGTTGTTTTCAGTGACTAGGATATGGTGTCAAATAATTAGACAAGACTTGATTATAACTATTTCATTTTCTAAAATGGTTCTTGAAAGTCAGGATTATGCTAATTATGCATGCATCAAGATACAAAGTTTCAAAAGTGCTTTTATTAAAATGTTAAGCCATGGGCAATAGGCAAGGGTAGCAATAACAACTTGATAAGGTTAACTGAGAATAGGTATGAGTGGAGGAAGATGATCGCAAAAGTCTGTTGCAGACAAGGTGCCTAATCATTAAATTATGAGTGAGTTGGTGCAATGTATATTATTCAAGAATATAACAAGCAGTTTTACTGAATAGATAATGTCTTATATGTGCCTAGCATCATTTAACTTCAGAAAGGTATTTTGGCTTAAAATCTACCTAAATGCAAAAAGCACTGAAAAATCAAAGACAGTGAGGAGGACGCGCACTGGACAAGAATAGCCCATACCATGGGATAGTATCAGCAATACTAGATAGTTGGAGGCTGAGTTAGGTCCATTACCATGACCAGGTCAAAATTGTGTCACTGACCTTGAAATGCAGGTAGTGGATACCTGGCACAAATGTTGCATTTCCTTTTATGATAAGCAATAATCATTTTTGTGACTTTTTTGCAACAGTTTTTACTGCACAAAACTTGCCAAATACTTTCATATGTTTAGACATAGGAAAATTAGAATACAGTGAATATTTAAGTATATTAATTTCATATATTAATTAATACATTTCAAGTAGGATGTTTTAAACCAGGCTCAGCATAAATTTTTGAAATAGTTAAGTGAATAAATTCAATCAATAATCACATCTATGCTAAACTTTTTTTTTTTTGGATTTAATTTTTGGTCTGAACATAATTTTCTTTGCAAATGTTACTCATAGTGGGTTGCAATTTCCTTCTATGAGGGCAGTACCCATACTGGGTGGGTTGTCTCGGCCATTGTGCTATTATAGCATCCTCTGCCCGACACAGCAAGAGGCAGACCAGTTCCAAAAATATTTTGGCTGCTCCACCCCTCATCCATCACCTGCCTGCCGTGATTTCACGTAACCCTGATGGGGGGCTTAGTGGGTGCTCAATCTTGCCCAAGGATTTCCCACTATATTCATTGCATTGCCAAAGAAGCCAGGTGCAACAGAATGTGAATTACACAGAACAATCAGCCTCATGAGTCACATCACCAAAATACTGCTAAAGATCATAATGCTGAGAATAAGGAACAAAATAAAACCAGAAATAGCAGAAGAACAGTGCGGATTTGTAGAAGATAAAGGAACATCAAATGCAATATATATTCTGCAAACCTTAATCGAACGCGCCCAAAAGTACAAAAAGATGTATATCTGTGTTTCATTGATTACACCAAAGCTTTTGACAGAGTACGCCATGATGAGATAATAACGGAGAATCACCCAGGAACTAAGGTGGGTGGGCAGAACATAGACAACTTAAGATATGCTGACGACACAGTGCTAATAGCTGAAAACAAAGAAGACCTGCAAAAACTTCTAAATATCGTTGAAGAAGAAAGCAGAAAGAAAGGGTTAGAACTGAACAGTAAAAAGACTGAAGTGATGGTAATCAGTGGCAAACAAGAATCCCCAAAATGTGATATATTCATCAATAAAGTAAAACTCAAACAAACAGAAAAGTTCAAATATCTAGGAACAATAATTTCAAACGATGGCAAAATAAACAGAGAAATATCAGCAAGAACTGCTCAGGCAAAGATCAACTTTCAAAAGATGAAAACAATCCTGACAAATAAACACATCTACATCGAAATGAGGAAAAGAGCCCTCCAGTGCTACAAAGAACCTGTTCTAATGTATGGATGCGAAGCATAGACAATCTCAAAGCAAATTCAAAATAAGCTAGAAGCAACAGAAATGTGGTTCCTTAGAAGAATGCTCCGGATACCTTGGACTGCAAAGAAAACAAATGAGAGAGTTCTGAATGAAGCTAATAAAAGAAGATCACTGGTCAGAACTATAAGGAAACGTCAAGCCACCTTTCTGGGCCACGTGATGAGAAGAGGAAAACTGGAACATTTGGTAACAACAGGAAAGTTTGAAGGAAAAAGAAGCAGAGGAAGACAAAGGGAGAAGATAATGGATGGACTGGCCACATGGCTTGGACCAGGAAAAGTATCAGATATACTGGCCGCCGTCAAAGATAGGGATTTGTGGAGGGACATGATCGCCAACGCTTACAAGCAAGGCACTTGATGATGATGATGATGATGCTAATCTTTAAATGGCTTTCCATCTTGTGATGATAACTTAACAAATTGTTAACTTAATCACTCTCAAAAGCTTGATACTCCCAGGGCTGAGAATGGCCAATCATAAAAAAAGACTGAAATCATCATAACATGAGCCCTGAAGGCCAGAGCAGCATTAGCATATTTCATCCTCATAAAGTCATACAAAATTAGAATAAAATCATTCAGAAAGTTTACAACATGTGAAAACTTACAATTTTATTCAATACATCAAGGTGCCCTGTAAGACCTACAGAGGGAAGAAGGCGTCTTAGATCTTCTTGCTAAAGATTGACTTTAGCCTGCTACCAAAGGTATGGATTTCTTTACAACCACTTGAAAAAGCCTGCAATTAGACTTTGTTTCTTTGTTACTGCTTGCCCGGTTTGTTCTGTTGAAGCGGCGATAGCGTGATGATTTGCTGGTGCAGGCTTTTTATTTGGGTCTGACTGGTTGTCAGGCTCTTTTAAAGCAGGAAGAGGGTGTTGTTTTAACTTTTTTGGAAATGGTTGACTCAAATTGATTGTGCCCTGGTTTGTGGGAGCTCGTTTTTCTCCCCTTTTCAAGAGTACTGAGGATTCAGTTTAATGCAGCTTATTCAGTTCAGCCTTCTTAGTTTCCTGTTTTGCCTGTGTGTTTGATTTCTGAAGTTCCTTGTACATTTTTGCTGCTTTTCTTATGTTTTGTATTAGTTTAGTACTGACAGGGACTTTTTCTGGGTTTTTGTTTGCATACAATAAGCTTGACGTTGAATTTTGAGATTGTAGGTGGTGTTTGATGGTTTGGTAAACTGAATAGGTTTGGATGTCCAAGTTGGTTTTGCATTTTGTAATTATGTACTCCATGACACTGAATGTTGATGACCGAATCGCTGTCATCAAAACTATCTCCCCTACATACAATATCCTGACGCTTTGCCATACTGGATGAATGGAACAAGAACGACCGTGGAAAAATGGTTATCAAAGCAAAATCTGGGTTGTGATACGTGTTGCCGAATGTCGGTTTGTGATGAGCGCGGTTCTAGATCTAAATTAGTGTTGGCCGATCTCAACAGTCCTTGTCAATATCGATTACCTACGGTGACGACGATTCCAATGATAAGAAAGATATAGCAGCCACTGGATTTCCTGGTATCAATTACCGCTATATTTCAGTGAGGCCATGCCACTGAACTCTTCTAGGTTGGAGACCTATAGGGACCATTAGCTTTAAATATACATCCTGGGACTAGGCCTAGCGGAACCCTTCTTCGTACTTTTTTTTATTTCTCTTTTCAATTAAATTAGATCTATACATAAAATCAAACTTTAAAAAAAAAAAAAAAAGGCAGAAGCCGCCTTTAGAAGAGCAGACGACACGGTCACTTTTAGCGGAAATCCGCCTTTAGGCAGACGATTCCCAGCCCTGTACTACTAAAGCTAAACAAAATCTTGTGTAAGGCGAATCATTCAGCTCACTTTTCTCAGTAGATTGTTTTCAAAACTTTGGCTTGAGGTTTTTTTTAATTGTAAATATCAGTCTATTTCAAAGTGTAAGTTGATTTTACTTCGCACAAGTCATCAGCATTATAAATCGAAACACATCTTGTTTTCCCCAGCATGAGAAAATGAAAGAGTGCAAACAGATTTTATTTTTTATTTTACTGTGGGCCTCCCCATTTTTGATAGCACGATTACAAGAAAAATAAATTTAGAAATTAATTCTGATTTTGTATGTCTGCTGTGACCTCAAAATTTACTAATCAAATATAACTAAGTGTAACACACCACTAATCTTTATGCTCTGCATTTTCTATTATCAGCAATTAAGAAAAGTAGATAACAAATAACAAATTCTCTAAGAAGCAAGTACAACAATGTTTTTATAAACAAAGTTAGAAATGCATAGTTTTTACAGAACGTTACTTTAAAAGCTTATTTCTTAAAGGTATCTAAAACAAATATGCACAAGTAGCAGTGAATTTGTGTTTCTTACAGTTGAATTCAAGAAAAAATTAATGGTTTGCCTGAAATAACAATGCATACGGCTGACTTCACGTTAGTCTGTCCCCGGGGCTGATAAAGCGTCAATAAGAGGCGGCCAGGTCTGTTTTGCCCAGAGATGCTTCGCCTAACTAAAGTGAGGCTCATGATGCAAACTTCTATGCCATGTTATGTGACTAACAAATAAAAGAAAAAGGCGGGTGCAATGGTTTTGATGAGGTAGTTCATTGCTGATTAATCTTAACTCATGGTTGAAAACAGTGTGTGGGATAAATACAAAAAATTTAAGAAACCTTTGATGGCAAAAAACATCACTAACCTTTATAAAGGCACAAGGCTATTGCATTTTGCATTTTTAGGATTTTACTTCACAAATGTTGACAGCAATATTCTATGTAAAAGCAACTCTCATATTTTTTACAACTATGCTATTTCATAGTATTGCAATAAAAACATGACTGCGTGAAATGAGTGCACATCACTAATGCAAGCAGCAAGTAAAAAATGAAAGATGCTATGCTCATATAAAGATGCAACTTTGCCTTTTCGTAGGAAACGAAGAAGAGAAAAGAGCGCTTTGCGCATAAAGACAGATTTGCTGTAAAAAGCTTTATAATTCCAACGTTTGCTTACAAAATCATGCTAAACATACAATATATGAACAATAAGGTGGTTTTATCACTCTAGAGCAAATATTGACTAATTGAGTCACAAAAGATTTTCAGTCGAGCTCAAAAGTACTGACATGTTCCATATGAGGTCAGCAAATGGCAGTACTGATTTGAAGGTCTAAAGAGTGACAAAAAAAAAACCAATTGCGCTTCCAAAAAGTGCCAGTCATAAAAAGGTTTATATAGTTCGGCAGAAAATTGCTTTCTCGAAGTTAAGCCTGAATACTGATGAGACGAAAAAAATATTTATTTGAATGGGGTTGCTGGGAAACTCCCTGTGGTCACGTGATGGCTGTATGGGCTGGCCAGCTGTGAGTTTGTTTACCTTTTTTGTACAGTCGAAAAGAGGGAAAAATAAAACTTAAAGATCATAAATCAAGAAACTTTCTGCTACCACAAGAATAATTAAACTAAGTTATGATCTAAAATAAAAAAAAACAACAACTCACAATACACTTCTTTCTACACCCTTACATAAGAAACAACTGTAATGCATTTAGCAAAAACACTGCACTTGTCGCTGGGCTCTAATTCAAGCTATAGGCAATAGTAATAAGTCGATATGGAGCGAAATTGATACAAGCATTATTGTTTAAAATCAATCTTGAACTATTAATATATCATATCCCAAAAGATCATTATCCCAGTTTTTTGGTATGATGTTGTGTCCTTTTTTCATGAAAAAAAAAAACATGGTTTCCCTGCGAATTATGTCTTTGTATGTTTTATTTTTACATTTCAAATAGCAAAAGTCTTTCCTTACAATGATAAAGAACATATTTTTTTTTATGAATTGAAATTGAGAGCTACATTCCGTTTCTAAGGGCTTGTTTATCAGCAACAACATATTGGCATTATCTAGGCCTAGATTTTAGATCTAGATAACAGGGAGAGGAACTCTTAATACTTCTCTAGCTATATCAGTTCATACTGGATTATTTTTGTCTCTAAGGATGAGTATGAGGATGCTTATGATAAGAAGAACCACAATGATCAACAGAGCTACCAAGCTTGTAGATCTTAAACGGAGTGTAGACCTGGATCTAGATCTAGAGTATGATTACATAGAACATAGATTTAAATCTGGATTTAGACATTTTCACCATATATTTACTTCAATTAAATTGAAGTTGTTTCAATCTTATGAAAATATATTGTGGATCCTAGGATTCAGTCCAGACTTTCATTACGCCTGAATTTTTTTAATCTCATCTAGTTTGATTGTTTGTATAACATATCCGATCTACCATGAGCGGTGGTCTCAAGGTCTCGATTCAGTCTCTTTGAAACAGTAAAAAAAATACACCAATTTATGTGCTTTACAATTTTAGAAAGTGAATGATGCTATTTAAAGTATCTAAGGAATGGTTTGCTGGCCCATCACAATTACGCCTAGTCTTAGTGGATGCTCAAAAATATTTGTGTACTTGTTTCACATAGTGGTAGCTTGTTAGGCAGCTCAGTGTATGAAGCGCTGGACTCTGAATGAAAAGATGATGGGTTTGAATCCATGGGAAGGCATTTTTTTTGTTCAGTTTTTAATCTTTCATTTCTAAAAATTATTTATTCCTATCGTTTTGATTTGAGACCAAGGGGTGGCAATGTTACGCATAGTGAAAGGAAGCTCCACCATGTTTGTTTACAAAAACGACCATCCATCATGTGACTTGCGGGAAAGGAGAAAATCCACAACCCCATTGCCTTTAGGCAAGGTGCACAGTTGGTACATCAAACCAAATGAAGGACGAATATGCAACTAGCAACTTACCTGCTCTGGCGTAACTAACAGAAATCTCTGCCAGCCTTTCAATGCTTGGTTCATTGTCAATGGTACCATCTGGTCGCAGGTAACCTATATAGTAACATTGGATAAAAGCAACACAATTTTAAAAACAATTTTGAACATGTAACAAAATGATGCATTTTGATAATTACAAGCAAGAATATTTTCAAATGAATCAACCCAGAGAAGTCTCCGAAAAAAAACATTGAATTTATTAATGGTCCTGCAAAAAAAAAAAATCTTATAAATAGGGAAGCAGTATTCAGGTAGACGGCTTTTAAAAGTTTAACTAATTCATGCATGTCTGTGCCGAAAAAAAATGTTTTTATAAGAAAGCTTTCACATAAAAAATCAACACTGTCAATAATGTAACACAAGTTCTTAGCAAATGAACAAAAAAGTCATAGAATGACTATGAGAAGGCTAGCAAAAGACCCAACTCTGCCATGGAAAGATTCAGCATATCTGTATGTTTGATGCAGGCACATATCTTGGCAAACCCCTATGCTTTAACCGAGTTTCTTACCACAGTGACCATGAGAGCTGTAAGGACAGAGGCAGACATCACAGCAGACAAGCAGGGAGGGGAAGTTCAGCCTCAGTACCTGGATGGCTCGTATCACTGGAGTATCCGGGGCATCAGCAGCTGACCCATTCTCATCCTTTCGGGATTAAGTTGAATAAGGGGAGGGGGAAGGGAAAAGGAGGAGGTATGATAAAGGGAACTGGATGTCATAATGCAATGGCTTAATGTGAATGCCACATAAAAAAATTGTGCCAAGATGTAAAGAATGCATATCACAATTGAGAGCACATTTAGGATGCAAGGCTATCACAAATCTATACAAAAGAATTATTTGAATATATACAATTTACACAGAAATGTATACATAGATAAATATATGCAACTGTTATCACTCAATCTGAATTTTAATTTTGGGCAAACTTAATGCCATTCAGTTTTCACAAAAAAGAATTGACAGGAAGATGTGTCAGGCTTTTCAGTAGTTTGAAATGATCTAATTTTTTTTTTACTTTCGTTTTCAAATAATTTTATAATGTATCCCTGCCTAGTTGGTAATACCCTCACCAATGGTATTTGTTCTTAAGCTAATTTTTTAGCTTAAATTATTTTCCTTGAAAATTTTGGAACTTAGCTTCTCCTGATATCTCAATTATTTCAAAGCCGATGAAGCCAGCACTCTTTATACATGGTTATTTGATGATCTTAGACTGCTTAGCTTTCACCTAAAATAAGCGGAAAAGGGCATAGCAGGACTTGTAAGGAAAACTCCAAATAAGCAAATGCAAAATTTAGGGAAGAAGGTGATATCTGTAAATCTGTATGCCCTTAGCCTATGGAAGAATAAATTTCTTCTCTTTTTAAAAAATGATCCAAAAGTGCTCAATGTATATCCCACGAGATCATAATACTGAGTCAAAATAAGCATACCAGTAGGACAGTGACACATACCTTAGTAAGGTTTTCTGGCACACCAAAGAGGAGCACAGCCTTCAGACCCATGTCCACGAGAGGAGTAAGAGCTTCCACCAGGCGGTTCACCCCATACCTACTCTGGCCAGGCATACTGTTGATTGGTTGCACCGCATCAGGGTCATCTCTAGACAGAAAACACAATAAATAATACTCATGCGAGTATTGGAAAACGTACTAAAAGGGACTCATCTCTTATAAGCTGAAATAGTTTGGACAAACATGTGCCAAACAGCTACTACTTCAAAAGGTCAATAGAGATGGGAGGCATCCTAGTGTTATTGTTAAATGCAGTTAGAAGCATATAGAAAGGATCTATAAAAAATGCTTCTTGACTTACTTCACATGAGGATGAAATATTCTTTTACGTGATACTTTTTAACAACTCTACGGCAATTATGGGAATTTGATCCCACAGCCGTTTTTTGTTGGCTTGTTTTTGTGTGTGTGTGGTTTTTTTTTAATTTGCCTAGCGTGCAGTCCCACGCATTCATCAAATAAAAATAGTTTAAAAATCTGCTGAGAAGAAATGAAGCGATTAAAAAACATTGTACAGAAAATTCAGTTTACGTCCATCCATCCAAAATGGTAATGATATTAAAAAATGTACTTTAAGGTGTCATCAGCCCAAATGTATTCTGTGGCAATGATGAGTTTTCCCCTTGATAGATTGACACATCTACTCAAATTTTTAAATGACAGCCTTTGGTCAGCGTTCTCATCACATCACACGTTTAATACAAGTAGTTAATCGGAACTACAGCCAAATATCAACGCAAAAAGTAAAATTCGTATAAATCTTGACTCCTAAATATAAACAATTGAGAAGCACGATACTTAGCACTAGCAGTGATGAAAAAGGAGCTGAGGCGGTCAAAGAATAGCCACCTGTTGCAGAAGCTTTTAACATGTCGTCGCTGCAGAATGCTAACCGTCTAAGCCGGTTTTGAAAAACTTTACATTAGAGACAAAAAACT
>BLXT01008064.1:2790720-2805562 GCA_019648995.1 Plakobranchus ocellatus
GAAAATTATTCTTCCAAATCAATGCGAAATGATACAAAAAGAAAAAAAAAAGAAAAAAAAAAAACCGTGCCCTTATAAAATAAATGTATCAAGAGCAAAAACTAGATGAGGAAATACAAAGGAAGAGTCACACCTCGAACAATTATAGGCCTAGAAAACAGAATCATCCTAAGCTGTATTAAATATAATGTGCTAAGTTCCTTTCATAAAAACGCACTGTCTCTCTTTACATAACTGTATTGCAAACATACCTTGTACTTGGAATTTTGAAGAAATAAAAATGAAAGAAAAGGAAAAGAAGTAGGACATATGGGAAACAGAGAGGGAGGCCGTAAATTGTGTGTGTGTGTGTGTGGGGGGGGGGGGGTAGCCTGAGAAATTAAAAGGTTTTGCCGAAGAAAGAGTTCCAGAGAATTATTTACAATGAACATGACAAACAATACTGCAAGCCCCAGGCCATATACCTTGTAACAAGACTTTGTAATTTCCTCGATTAAATAAAGGATTTTGTTGCCGAAAAAAATTTCCAGTTAATTATTCACACTGAAGATGACAAACAACAATATTGCAAGCCCCAGGCCATACACCTGGTAATATTTCTTCGTAAGTTCCTTGATTAAATCAAGGATTTTGTTTGCTTAAAAACTCAAACTGATCTGGACTGCCACGGGCTAGCTATAATCAAACCATGGCGGTACCTGGGCAGGTGTCTAGCTTGGTACGATAGTACATTCTACTATCTTTGCTTTAATTTAAATAACGCACACCCTTTCATGTTTTTTATGTCGTTTCCACTTGATCAAAGGCACACAGACATAAACAACTGATAATATTGATAATTTTAAAAAAAATCAAATAATAATAGACTACATTAAAATAAAAAACTTTTCACAACACCAAAGTCGTTATGATCCTCACTAGATACTTCGACTGTTGGCTTCATGCAATGTTTTGAAGATAACGGTAAAGTTACGCTAACGTGGATTTCAAAATTAATTATTTCAATAACGCTTTACCACGAACCTTGATTAAAAATAATCTTTTGTGTTGGCGAATCCAACGTTCTATTATTCAGCAAGTCTTTCCATCAAAGTCTGCGCTTGCACTTGGCAAGCCCCTAAAAAAAATCGCACTTACATAGCCAGTTCCACAGCAAACATCTAGATCAACAGGGTGGGATAAATAACTCATAATCTATTCCCATCTTTTTCCCACAACCCCTTTTTTTGTCCTTTCCCCCGCGCCTAATTCCAACCCTCACCCCAACCTTTCACTTTTTCAGGTCACCAATCACAGAGGCACAGATTGCATCAGAAACAAGCCAAACAATCAGCTCCACTTCAAAGTGAACGCACTTGATATTTCACTTCTCTTCTCCCATCGCGAGACACTTAAGAGACGTAAAATAAAACTTCGCTTCTTACACGGGAAATACGAAAAGTATACAAATACCGCACTCAAGAGACAATTTAATAAATTTAGTTAAAGGATATTAAGGATGCTACGGTGATTGAAAGAAATTAAATGAATAAGGGCGAAACTTTTGTACTATGTTGTTCAAATTTGTAAAAATATAAATAAGTTTTAGTTGGTAACTGTATTCTGCAACTACTGTATCAATTTCTTAAATGAACAAAAACTTCAAAAGTGTTGAAAGCATAAAAACATCCATTATTGTTTGTTTTTCTTTTTAGCTTAACATTTAAAATAAAGTGATTTACATGTATTAATATTTAACAGAAGATTTCACGATAGTTCGGAAAAACCAAAATCTATTTTTAAACAGGCCGGACGAACAAACATTTATAAAACCTACAGATTTTATTCCAGTGATATTCCACCGATTTTCTATGCAGATAAACTAAATCTACCTAAATGAGCCTACTGTCAACTTTTAAATGTTTAAAATTTGAAACGTTTTTGAAATCTCATGTCTGAAGATGAGAACGCCTAAAACTGTCTAGTTTGTCCGCCCTTCTCGTGTAATTAGCCAGGAGGCTATACATAAATTTGGTCTCTCCCCTTAATTGAGATCATTTCTATCACTGCAGAGAGCACGCCATGGTAAAATTCCAACAGGCTTCTTTTCCTCCAAACCGGAAATTTAATATAAAAATGAAAGTGGGCCTTCATTAATACCCAAAGACTCATTCACAAATTCTAAGATACATGTATGTTTTTTGTTTTTTTTTTTCAGTTCATTTTCCAACCAAAGAGCCAATAAAGAAATTTTGGACAGCTTCGTGATTAAAATCTTCGTCCTCAATATACATTCGCAATACAAATAATTACATTCTAAAAGCTTTGTCCTGCTATTACTGAATCTACTACATGTACTTCTTTCATTCATGCTTCAGTCCTGCCTCTTTTGTGGCCCGCAACTTCCCTTTTTTTCACCTCTCTTCAGGTGTTGTTTCTTTGACTACCATTATCAAGGACCCTTCAGAAGCAATGGAATTCCAATGTGTCATTCATAACTTCATTGCCAGTGCTGGCAATGTTTTTGCTGCTTTTCTTCGGTATTTTCGGTAGATCTTTTCTTCTTTCACGCTGATCGCTCGTATTGTCCCCCTTACATCGTCAAACGTTAACAGGTCCCAGCCTACGTTAATTTCTTAATTCTTGGATTCATTTTTTTTTTCATGGCCTTCAGTCAAATTTCCCTCTGCTTAGTTGTGTAAGCCTGTCTCAAAACGTGTGGGGTTTTCAAATGTGCCGGCTTCGTGGTTTTGTAAGCTTTCCTGTACATATCTTTCCCATTTATTGCCATGTCATTGCTATACGTGTATTTGTAGACTCATGCTTGAGCCTGGACATGAATCCATCTATTATCACAGCTACTTTACCTCTGTCTTTTCAGACTGTTTGTAAATCTAGCTCTAACACCTGACCTCAGAACATTACATTAACACTAACAGCCTGAATTCTGCCCGCTTATGATGTTCAGTATGGCGTGGTAGAACCTTATGGTCAATTCTGATTTGTTTTAGTCAATATCTTTTTTGTGAAGACTACGAGGTGCTCCCATTTTTATTGCAAATACAGGCAGCTTATAGTGCATGTCTATTCTGTTGCTGTAGCAGTTAGCATACTTAAGAAGTAAAAAAAATATTCACATAAACTTAACTCAGATGAACTTATTGAGGAAATAAATAAACAACCGCAGAGGCCGGTGAAACGTGATATAAGGTTTCTTAGTTGTGGATTGCGAGAGTCGCTACATTTAACATAATGATTATTACCTGAATATCGATACCGAATTTCGCAAATTGTACAGCCTCAAAATAGCCATTGTAAGTTGTTCGCTTTTGTCTGTCGTCAAAATGCCGTAGATTGCCACTCGATTCATCCGTGTAAAATTCCTTTCTCAAAGGTTCATTTTTGCTTTTGGTTGAGTTGCTTTCTTTTTCTTTTACAACGATACAATACGGAGGCTTTTAAATAAGTCACTGGTGGCTAAACCATATCTTGAACCATTGTCTACACAGTCATGTGCTATGAATTTTGATTATGACTGGGTATTCCCATGACGGGAACGAAGCCGAACCGTGTTTTTGACAATCTTCTGCGAACTGTTGTTGTTTGCGTCTTTGAAGTACGGGAATCGGAATGTGCAAAGTGACACAATATGCTTACTGCTCTTAAATAAATGACATGATATGATCGCATACTGATTATCGGCNNNNGGGGGGGGGGGGGACGAGAGAGAGAGAGAGTGTGTGAGATGTGCGAGTAGAGGGAAATAGAAGGAGGAGAGTGAAGAGGATGAATGCAAACATAATACACGTAAAGCCTACGAAGCATTTTATTTTAATTTGCGGAAGAGATTAGAAAATTAAAGAAATCTAGGAAAAGATGTGTACAAATTTTCAAAATTTAGATTCTTTCACTCTAAAAATTCACAGAAAATTAAATTGTTAAGATATCGTGAACCTTCAACAACTAGTGAAAGTAAAACAGAATTTTTTTAGGCAGAAAATCTTACATATGAGTTGGATTTGGAGATTTATGCATTACACTGTGTACAAATTTTCAACCTTTTGATTCTTTCATTCTCAAAGATCAGCAAAAATTAAATTGTCATGATATCCCTAACCCCAACAACCAGTGACAGTTTAGAGAAAAAAAAAATTAGCGGAACACCTTACATGTGACGTGAGTTGGATCAGGAGACTTAAGCATGACTTGATTCCATTAACATGTTCATTTAAAAAAAAAAATTAGAAAACCTGAAAAGGGCATTTCCATATACAAGTAATACATTCTAACAAATCGTTAACAGTTTCAGAAAAAGCCATGGCAGATAGAAGTAGAGCAAAAGAAAAGACAAAAATGAAAGATTATAATGATCATGTGAGACCTCGTGACTCTCGTTATATTGACGCGCATGAGTGGAGAAACAAAATCATGTGACCCAACAGTGAATGTCACTTCGGTCAGATCCCTCTTGCATTTATCCAGGTATTCGTTTTTTTTTTTCTCTTCTTTGTTTCTTTACACTTTTTTTTTTTCGGTTTATAGTTGGTTTGGTTGTTGCCCGCTTTGAACCAGGCTGCTTTTCAGTGCACATTCTCCCGGTTAGTGTGCGTATTCTTTGCATTTAAACAGAATTCAGAAAACTAAAAATAACGTTCCTTCCATAATCCACTTTGCTTTTCTTTCCGAAAAAAAAAAAAAAAATAAAATAAAAAGATTAGTGGAAAAAGAGAGAAAAATCACATTTTTTTAAAAACTANNCCCCCCCCCCCCCCCCTCAAAAAAAAAAAAACCACACACACACACGCACGCACGCACAGATACATACAGAGAGAAAAAAAAAAACGAAGATAGTTGAGTGTATGTGCATGTTTTTAAATCATAATTATTTATATGGCCACAACTATCATCATTATTATTCTCATTTAATTTGTATAACATTATTATTCTCGACATCACTATTACTACCTTTTTTACATCTACATGATTGTATTATCAGATCGGTCAACGCATCAACGCATTGCTTTATCTACTTTTTAGCCACTACCATTCTTAAAAAAGGAAAACAAAGTTCACCTTTTAGATGCTGCGAAAAATAAAGTAAATTGGACAATGCTGAACAGTAAAACTGGAAAATACTAATAACTATTTGTAGAGCTTATGATTACTCTAATAAACTTTAAAATTCTCCCTCCTATGCTGAAACTACATCACAGCACAGGCTATACGCCAGGCGGCGCAGTAATGTGCATAAAACGAGAAGAATACTATTTATTACTAGCGGCTCAGATCAGATTATCAAAGAATTAATTTTGATAGGTCTTGAAATAAAATTATACTTTTGCTAGAATGGCACACCCGTGTGTTTTTACACTAAGAAATACGATGGAAAAATAAAACATGATTTATTAAGCGAAAGAATTCCCCTTGCGTCGTTTTTGACATTTGCTGTCCATAACTCATGCATTACCAAGCCTGGTGATCAAAGGTATTTTAAAGCTCGTCAGGCTGAGCACGGTTGACGTGTTCGAACCCACGACTAGCGTTCTACGACAAAGTAACTAACTACTGCGCTGGCAACGCCACTGTGGAAACACAACGTCTACCGCCTAGTCGTTTATAAGTGATGGGACATTAAAAGCTGCAGGACTGTTGGAATGTTATTAGTGTCTGTCCATGTATTACAATGGGGGAACTGAAGATCATAATTGAATTTGCTGGCGATTGGAAGTGTCTGTACTGATTAATAAATGCAGCACTTCGTTCCCTATCGTTCACTGGATATACAAAAAATAATCTTAAGGTTTTTTTTTAAATACTCTGCAACTCTGTTTACTCTACAATTATAATCTTGCACTCTTGAATATGTATACGCACTCTTTTGGCTACTGACAAATCTTTCAGATTATTTTTCCCTCCACTTTCTCAGTTCCATTCCATTCCATCAACATTCCCTCCCTTAAAAAAAAAAATACACTGTATTTTATGCCCCTAAGATTGAGATTACCTTTCAAGAGTTCTATGCGGAATGAACATATTTTACTCGGAGGAGGAAACTGAAATTTCTTTGACACTTTGTCAAGAAAGACACATTTTCAAAAAAAATGCGGTGAAGTCAACTGTCTCTATGGCAAGCAGGATTTCGGCAATAGACAGGGATGCTAACATTCTGTGGGCAGCTGGTTAACATTATGGTGGTGGCTCATTAATTTAAGAAAAACAAAGAGTTTTATAGATTAAAATATGTTGCTGTCTAAGACACTTGTGATTCAACTATTACTGATACTTCAATGAAAAGCCTTAAAAGGCACTGCGAATTAAAAGAAGAGAAAAAGGAAAAAAAAAAAAAAGAAAAGTTATTTCATCATGAGATAAAGAACAGAGGCCAACATCAGTTGGGAAAAGAGAGCTCCAAAGAAGGAATGACACACTTCTTGCCAAGCCTGCGCCACATTCATTACTCAGGTCAAGGAAGAACGTGATGACACTATAAAAAATAATAAATATCAAACTGTAATCAGCCATGCATGTATATACATGCATTATTTAATAGCCAATTCCCAATAGGGCCCTCGTGTAGCTTGATGATTATTACACATATCTTGAGTTTAGTTTATTAAAAATGTATGCTTTTTTTTATAATTCGTTTTTTTTTTTTTTTTTAATAGCACGGTCTCAGCTCAATATTCTGCTCAGAGGTGAAGATGCTATTTTTTTTTTCTAAATAACCAGTAGTATAATTTTATTATGATGGAGCTAAGCTCAAACTTCTAATGCCTATAAAAATTTTTGTGGGGTGTCAATAAAATCCACAAAAATATAGATATGTTACTCTAGATCATGCCATTTTATGCAGGCATATTTTCAAATCCCAAAATTGTTTTACGGATTTACAAAACGACTTTTAATAACCCTATTTAAACTGTATTAAGCATACCAAAAAAAATTAATATGCAGGTACATATTTTAATAACAATAATGTTCTGGAACTTCGTACGCTGCAAGTCAAAAACTAAAGGGAAAAAACAGCATTAAATGTTTTTTGTGCAATTTTTGTTTCACCATAGAGTTTGGCTAGTATTAGTAATGTAGTAAAATTGTGAAGAAAAAAAGGTTACTATCACTGACATTATTTTTCTCAAATGGCTTACGGGTAACAAAGAGATCTCACATAAAAAGTTTAATGCCCCAATGAAGAGAATACACATTCAAACGAATAACAAAAAAGCATTGTTTTCACATCTTCCGTACTAGGGTAACGACCATACACAACTACTAGACGCATGAATGTCCTAATACAAGCCATGACAATTAATTGCTAGGCTGAGAGATTATTCAACACAGACAGGGCATGATAATCATCACACCGACATGGTCCATTTTGGTAGCTAAAAAAAATAATAAAACAAAACAAAACAAAAAAACTAAGTGCACTTATTTGGTTTCTTTGAGAGAACTCTTTTGAACATCATGTTGAGAAAACCTTGATGTGCTGTAAAAGTGTTCTCAAATATCTTACAATAAAACACATCATAGCTAGCTAGCTAGATAGATAGATAGATAGATAGTTAGATAGGTGAGTAAGTAGATAAACAGATAGATCATAGATTTATAGATTTTGTTATTTTTTAAGCTCATTTACTATATTCGACTTAAATGCAGCAACAACTACTCCAGACCAAAATTTCAAAATTATTCTCCTCATTCATTTTAAACAAAGGTAAAAGACTGCCTCCCCACCCCTTTATTGGACACAGAAGCAACAAATCAGTCTTTAAAATAACAAGCAGTTTATTTTGTCTCCTTTCTTTTGAGTGGGTTTTTTTCTTTTTTTTATTTCCATTGCTATCTAAAAGAATCAAAATGTTAACGAATGACATGCATCTCATTTGGATGCTTTCAAAACAAAAAGCTGCACAGCCTTTCTGAAAAAGCAAGACTGAAGTGCCATGCTCGCTTTGAGCAGATTGTTGTTGTTTTTTTCTATGAGACTTGAACTTTTGAATGGAACATACAAAAATGGAGGCATAGCACTATTGGAAACAAATTAGTAAGTTTAAGAGGATCCAAAAGATATGGGGGTGCTGATGTAATAAATGTAATAAAAACAATGTGATAAAAATAGAATTTCATCCTTATTTTGGCTTTATTTGTAACATACTGATGAAGCTAAAACAAAGTCAAAATGTTATAATCCACTATTATACTGTTTTAATTTTTGTTGTTGTTTTTTTTTTTTTTAGATTTTGATGGTTACCAGTCTTACAGTTCTTATATTTAAACAATCTTTGTTTCCAGATAGGTTTCAGTGTACCACTACTTGTTTTACCACTAGTATTTTAACAAGAGAATTACACATACTATGTCTTGACCCTGGCCTTAATAAGTTGCAAATTGCCTGAAGACCCTTTTTTACTTGAACTATGGAAATTTGAAATAGTATAAAAGGGCATCTTATGCCATGTTTTTCTTTTTCTTGAAATTCTCCATAGGGCAACACTCTTAAAGAACTTAGGAGTCCTACAGAGACTATATAATCCTCATAATATGGGACCCTCAAAGCATCAAAGTAGAAGAGAAAGTCCTGGGCTGCTGAATAAAAATGATCCCAAACTAGAGACCAGGTTTGACTTTCTTATTTCAAATCTACATCAGATACAAAAGATCATAACAATAATGATCTTGATTGAGAAACATGTCAGTTTTCATTCAAGATCACCGATTCTCGGCATATACAGCCTAGGCTTTAGATATACAATAGTTCCATGTGCATCAACAATTATTGCGAGCATAAAAGTCAGACTCGCAGTCACTCCTTTCTAGTTACTTCACTGCTTGTATGCGAGTGCTTCATGAACATCCCTATGCCTTGACCACAAGCATCAATGCACAGAGTCACAGGAACATGTAACACCATGCCATTATAAATAGAGGAAGGCTTACTCAGAGCAGTTTGAATAAAATTATGGAAAGTAAACAGATGACTGGGGCATGTTAATAGTAAATACATTGAATATATTGTTCAATACTGTTAGATCAGTAACAGTATGCATACAATGGTTCTTGATATTGAAAGGGATTGAAAGGAGGGAATTACTCTCTCCTTCATCAGTCAGAACTATTCAACAGGGTTTTAGCAATAGCCACCCAGCGAATATTATGGTCATTCATCTGAATTTTTTTTTTCTGGGCAAAACAGAATGTTGACAGGTCTAACTTTTTATGCTAAAATAAATTTGCAACATCCTTTTTTCATTTATACTCTCACGCAAACTCAGAGCCCAATTTTCACAGCATCCATCTTGTTTCCTGTCTCCAATGGCTGGCAGCGATTAACAAGAAACTCTGATTGGCCAACATGCTGGCCACAGCCAGTGAACTTACACCCATGCACATTTGACTTTGCCTGAATATGAAGAAATACTCTGAATGTTTAGATTTTTTTGGAAACTCTTTTGAATAAAGTGAAGTTGGTGTGTAAAAAATGTCGGAAATTTCAGGCCCTTACTTTTTGCTTCAGGTTGTACTAAAGAGCACCACCCCCATAGCAAACAAAAATCAACAGCACACACATTTTCAAATCAGCAAAATTGATAAGACTGAGATACTCTCAGTAACCAAATATCTTTTTCTGACAGGACAAATCCAACTGAAATCTGTCATGAGATGTCTCAAACATATCCAACTAAATGCCCATCATATTTTGCGGTAAAATTTTGGGTGCTAAAGTTCAAATGTGGCCATCTTGATTTTGCAAATGAATGATATGCTTTTTTGCCACCCTCAAGATGTGATCACTGAGGATATTGTTTCAAAGGTTACACAAATTGTGTCGCATGATAGAGGGATCACAATTAATTAATTTGTCAGGGGAAAAATGCATTGGAAAATTTTCTATGACCACATGAGCATGTCAAAGGTCTCTGCAAGGTATGTGCTATGCTTGTTGACACCAAAAAGGAGACATGAGAGAAAGTAATACTGCAAGCTTTTGCTAGACTTTGAGATCACTATAACAACTTCTTTGATCAACACGTGACTATCAACAATGAGAGCTGGCTTTATACATAGGACCCTGAAATGAAATATCAGAACAAAGAATGGAAATCCAAGTGAACAGTCTCAAACAAAAAGCGAAGGCACGCCATCCATTTATAAAAGTCATAATGACAGTGTTTTGGGACACGAAGGTTGTTATTCTTCTTGATTATCATGAATAAAAAAAAAATGAATAGCGAATATTATACTGAACTGAAAAGAGCTGAAAAGTGCCTTAGCGGCAAAACACCCTGGAAAACTCAAAAGAAGTGGTTTTTTTTTTTTTGCAGGACCACACACTCGCCCATAAAAGCTGCAATTGCCTTCAAAATAGCAGACACCCTTTGGTATGAAATCCTGCCTATTCTCCTGACCCTCAGACTTTTCTTACTCTCTAAACCAAATAGAAAGTTCAAAAGGATTCGATTTCCAGATGAAGCAAATGTTTCTAATTCGGCTCAAGCATCGGTTAATAAAAAATCCAGGGGTTTCTTTTCCCAAGGACTTTTCCAAGTTTAAAAAAAAACAAAAACAATGGCATAAGTATGTAATATCAGATGGCAATGGTGATGAGAAATAAAAGATCAAGTAAGAATTTTCAGTCTCCGTCTCTGTTGCTTTATATTCAGGTCAAGTCATATGTGGTCATTCCTTGTATTTTATTGTAAAGGTCATTTCTACGATTCAAAGGCAATTTAATAAAATAACGAGTCACGTGTCGCTTTTTTCTTAAACACTTTTTCTCCATTTATCAAGGAAAAAAGGCTTTTATTACAGATTATCTAGATCTATAAAGTCTTATTTCATAGAAAAAAAAAGTTTGTAGATGTTTGGACTAAAAAGAAAATCATGTTCTTAATATCTGAACTTTATGTCTAAGCTGTGTGAGAGAAAATAAAACTGAAATCAGGTACTTACACTATGAAGAGTGGGTACAGAAGATTGTCTGCTGTGATGGTGGTGTTCTGGGAGTTCCATGCCCTCAATGTGGGATGGTGATAACCGCTGTGTAAGACTGCGTGGTTCATTTCAATGTCAGGCAAAGTCTAGGTGGATTTATGAAGGGGTTAAAAACAAAAAAATAAGAAACATTTTTTATTTTCATTATTTGACTTTTAGTTCAATGGTTTTACATTTTAAAATATGATTGAAGATTTATGACTAGCTGAGGAGAGAAGTCCTTAGAAAATATTTTGAATTTGCTCCATTTTCAAATATAGATCTAGAGGCCTACTCCAAAATAAAACAAAACAAAACATATGACTTACCGTTGTGTTTTAAATTAGGAATTCCTTTAAATTAATTCCAGAAGCAAAATGATCTAGGCTTTGTCTAAGGCAAAAAAAACACTTAATCAATAGAAATCTAGGAGCCGATTAAATTCACTGAAAAGACTTTAAAAAAAAAAAAATTAAATTTAAGTAATTTAAAAATCTTAATTTTTTTTTGTTTTTTTTTTTTTGCCAGCTCGACTTACAAATCGTTTAAAGTATCTTGGCCTAGATTTCTTAGATTCTTGATATTAATTTCTTTCTTTTCTAAAAAAAAAAATGGGGCCTAATATAATTGCATTACAATAATTGTGATTTACGATCTACAACAATACGGTTGTTGTTGTGTCTAGAAATCGCCTTAAAAATATTAATTTTAATAGAATCCCTCAAAATCATTGTAGGCTTATATATCTAGATCCACATTCGATTTTTTTTTTTTTTTACTGTACAGATCTAGATCTAGATCTTGAGATAAAATAGATCGACCGCACAACTCCGAAATAGTCTAGATCTAAATTTAGATCTTGGTCAGCTACTCCCAATAAAAAGCCGTGTTTTCGTTTTCTTTTTGAGCCCCCACCAGTTTCGGCGTTATTCTCTTGATGCTGAATGGAAAATACAATGGCAAAGGTCGAAGTTTAGAACTAGACTGATGGAAATTCTAAAAAAAAAAAATTTCGATTATTCACATAGGCCTACAAGGTGCGCTGTGCTTCTGACACTGGCGGTGTTGGTTGTGTTGACTGCTCAACCTCAATCCCTCGACTGATGAACTGCGTGAGAACGCGCATGCAACCTACCTCACTTACCGGCAGACCTTACACCTGGATTTGGCCCAACAGTGAAAATCCGCAACGTTACACAACTGGAGTCACATTAGATAATAACCACTAGATTTAGGCCTTAAAAACTCCTCTTTTTCCAAGCCACAGCTGTGTGAAAGATCTTCACGAAATGTTTCCCTACTTCTCCCTACAATCATTTTCTACCCTATTCCCCTACTTTGAGTAGATTCGTGAAGTGGGGTGACTGTTTCCTGAAGATCCTTCCATCCTATAGCTAGTATGGATCGGACTACAGTACATAATATTGTGTATAATGTGCACCATTCTATGATGCAAACGTCACAGAAAAATAATGAGGAGGTGAAAGAAGTTTCAGTGGGAGAATATGAATCGAACAAAACAAAAAAATGGACCTTTATTACATCTAAAGTATAGTAACAAAAGTTCAGATCACTGTTTCATCAAAGGAAAGAAATGTTTTGAAACGGACAATATTTTATATCTTTTTGTCCATGTTCGGTTTAACTTTAAGATCTGGTATGAATTAGATCGAAAGATTGATTTCATGCAGTAATCAAGATGATCATCAGTAGTGATTTTGTTCTCGTAATGTCTTTAAAAAGCCTGACACTTACTATGGTTGTAACTTCAGAAGCTGTTAGTGGTCTGTTTTGCGCTTTGCGAATGTGCCTTGCACCTTTTGCATGACCAACAAGCTCTGATTTACCAGCAGTCAAGTCCTTGTCGCACACTAGACAGTGTGCCTTTATCGGCGATTTCATTGTGAGCCACCCGGCAGCCCAGCTTTCTTTTTCCCATTCCTTCCGATACCGTTGCACTCGATATTTTCCTTTTGGTGTTTTTTTAGTTTGAAGTGTTTCTGATGGATCTAAAACTGGTTTTCTTTCAATCTGGTCTGCTATCTGTGTCAAGGTCACTCCTAATGGAACCGCCTCTACTGTCCCTTGCTGGATTTGGTGCGCTACTTCAGAGAGTTCTTTTGATGAAACTTGCATGGGCTGCATATGATGCGTTACTTCTGAAAGCTCTGCCATCTTCGACATAGTATGAACAGGCTGCATCTGATGTGCAACGGCTGTAAGTTCGGTAATTCTTGGTACACTTTGCATCTGTTCTGTTACATCGGGCATTTGTGACATTCTAGAACTAAAGTTATGGCTTAAGGCCAGGATATTTTAATTGCTTTCTTGATTTTTGATTAATCAAATCGGCTAGTCTATACTGCGTGGCAAGTTAATTTCGTTCGTCATTCTACCCTCGCACGCACAAGTGGATTCGAACCTACTTTAGATCTATCCACTTACGAACTAGATATCTAATCGGTTTCATTGAGAAACAGCACAATATCCGGGAATTTATTTCACAATCACTTTCATCACAAGTCCACAACAACACCTATAAGAAAGACCGACAAAATAATGTAGAGATCTAATGAGCTACAAAGTGAACAATACAGGTCTACAACCCAAGGCCCAAAAAAACACCCTGCAGAAGTAGACGCTGCCAGGTACTAGAGTGGAGAAAAGCTCTGATACATAATCAAAATTTAAAAGAAAAAAATGTGTTGGCGCAAAATAATGAGTGCAATAGTTGTGCATTTTCCAGTTTGTGTTTGAAGATAACGAACTTTGTTCAATATGATGTGGATGAACTTGATTTAGGTATCAAGCAATGTATGCGGTAACTGTGAGGGAAATGATGCCCCTACCCCCTTACGTGGGGGAATTTCAGTTTTTGGTCGCGTCATCATAAGTCTACTTTTTCGGACCAACTGGCATCCAGACTTATTCTTAGAGGTCAACAAAGATTTAATTGACGAAAATTAACGTAAAAATACTCAGCAAAATAATAGTTTTGGCTATATTTGAAGTTAATGTACTGGATTCCTTTTTAAATCGAACAGAATTCCCCCTATCCTAACCTAAGGGGGATTCCCCTACAATTTGATAGCACAATACACAGCGCAGGTACCGATATGCCTAGTGGTAATCGAGCCTAGGGCGAAGACTTGAGAACTCCTCTTAGGCCTAGGGATACGCATCATGTGTTTATGTTCTTGCCCCATGGATTAGAGGGAAAAGAGGTAAAATTGAGTAGCCAAGAACACGAAAATTATTATAACTGCATGATTCGGTACATTACAAGCAATATCAAAGTATTTTTTATTAACAGTGTTATAATCGCATGTGATTTAAAAAAAAACAAAAAAAAACTCATCGTTTCCTTTTCTGATCTTTCATTTGCGCCAGCTTTGACTTGCAGCGTATACAGTTCCGAAACATTATTGTTATTAAATTAATATTTCTACCTACGATGTTATGTTTCGCCAGCTTAGTTAGTTTTAAATAGGATTATAAAATGTCACTTTGTAAATCCACAAAACAACTGTGGGATTTGAAAATAAATGCCGACATAAAATGGCATGATCTTGAGTAACATATCTATATTTTTGTGGATTTTATTGAAGCCCCACAAAAATTTGCATAGGCATATTACACTTGTGAGCTTAGCTTCATTTGAATAAGAAGATACACTTAAATACTCCTAATATAGTGGGGCGTTGATGCCACAACGGTTTTATCCATATCTTTAAGCCCTTTGTTTTATTTCTGGGGAAAATGTATTTTTATTCGATTGAGATCTGACGCCAGCAGCTGCTTATGTCCTAACTTCAGTTTGTCCCAATCCTACTGTCATTGCTAAAATGAATGAGGTGCACTGCAGAGCAGTGTTCAAGCAACTTTTTTT
>BLXT01008064.1:2825646-2840363 GCA_019648995.1 Plakobranchus ocellatus
TTTTTTTTTTTTTATAGTATTCTTTCTGGAAACCAAAATCCCATACAACTTACCACACAATCTAAAATAACTATCGCTTTCTAATCTTCACCATTACAGGGCTGACAGAGTAAGTGAGTTACAAAGTTCAGAAATAGATGTGCCTGTGACTTACTTAAACAGGCGTCAAGGTAATTACCTAACATTTTATGTTTCCATTCTTTTACATATGTTTTAAGTTCTTAGGAATCTCGTTGTAATAGGCTTCAACTTGTTAACTACATGCACTTAACTATTGGAACGGCGCTTCATTGTGCCTCATCTTGTCAATTGCACTCACAAAACGAAAGGAGCGGTGCTTCAATGGCCCTCAACTTGTCATGTATACTCACTAAACTCCAAAAGTGAAGCTTTGTTGTGCACCAAAGTGTAGGACTGGCGGCCCACTGTGCCTCGACTTGTCAGCAGTACGCACAAAGTGTAGGAGTGGCACTTCCCTGTGCCTCGACTTGTCAACAGCACGCACCAAAGTGTAGGAATGGCGCTTCACTGTGCCTCAACTTGTCAATAATACGCACCAAAGTGTAGGAGTGGCGCTTCACTGTGTTTCAACTTGTCAACAGTACGCACCAAAGTGTAGGAGTGGCATTTCACTGTGCTTTGACTTAACTACATGCTTTATACGATAAAGTGGCGCTTCATTGTTTCTCTTAATTTTTATATCATGAAAGATTGTTACTTACCATCTGATTGGCGGGTTCGAAAAGAGAGTTCAGTATCTGGCTAGTCGTAAGCTGCTCATGGTATGCCTTTTCTGCGGAGATGATGGGAGCATAAGCCATCAGAGGGAAGTGAATCCTGGGATACGGCACCAGATTAGTCTGCCATTGGACCAGGTCGCTATTCATGTCACCTTGAAAACGGAGGGATGAGGTAATCGCACTAACCACCTTGATGAAAAAAAAAATGAGAGTAACAAGCTTTAGAGGCAAGAATGATGACACAAAAGCTCTATTGAGAAATTCTCATAATATTATGGATAGAACAAACACGAACGAAAGAAAAATGAATGCATCTAAGCATAAAAAGGGCAAACTGTACTGCATTTATTGGGAAATTTAAAAGGCGTAAAACACCGGAGAAACACAGGAGGCTACAGTAAAAAAAAAAAAAAAACAAATCATCAGAAAGGTAGACAAATCACACCACGAGACTGCTATATAAGGGGAAAACATCGAGGCTGAAAAGATAGCTCAAAATAGCGGACAAAATTTCAACAAATTGTTCAATTCGATTGAATGTTTTATCAACCAAGGCATACGCTTGAAATAATTAGTAATCGCCTTCAAATATGCAGGCAATCTTTCCAACAGGACTTATAGCTATGTATAGAACATTTCAACATTTTCATCTAGTATTTTTCTTGAAATGCATATTTTCAATGGCTATAAAATTTATCTTTGCCTTTAACTTATAAAGAAGTTGCAAACGCTAGCTGGACTTTGATTTTTTTTGTCAATCTTTATAGACTAACAGCCCAGCTCTATGTTCATGATTTTCACCCTTAAGTAAGTAGATCCTCAATCTTCTGTTCTGTTGGTTGCCTTCACCTGTCCATTGATATCGATGTTGCATTGCCTGATTTCCTTATCCAGATTGCCCGGTTTGCCCGTTTTATAATTAAGATTCCATATTTCACGCAGTAGTGTTGTTACATTAATTTATAATTAGATATTCCAGCCATCTTGAGAGCTCAAGACTAGCATCTTATGTATAGTTAGCATATCATACGCAGGATGCCTGGTGTCATTTGCACCACTGATATCTTTCTGTATTATGAAGTCATCGTTTCATTTCTACGCGATAAAACGACGAGGTACCAGGCTCATCAACCAGCCGTTTCCCATTTCGTGCAACACGTTTTGCTTCCTCTGCCGTTGACGGTGTATAAGGTTCATCCGCCTACCGGCCAGTCCAGACTTTGTGTACTTGGGGTTAGGCTCGCCCTGCCCATGGACTAATTAATTGTTATATACTGTAGCTCGCCACTCAACTAGCAATATTCAAGGAACAATACGTGATCTAGATAGGCTTATAGGAGCAAGAACCAAATACGACCTTGGCCATCCCATAAGAGAGATCCCTTTCATGGCTCATTACTACTGTAATGAATGGAACAAACAAACGACTGACTGACTTATTTGGAATAGGCAATGTAGTATATTGATTAAGGTTATTGATATTTTTTATATTTTTAAACTTTTAATATTAAACACACGTTATATAAGAACGCCTTTCTGAACATAATTAAGTTTGATGACATGAGAGACACTGAGATTTCTGATGGGATGGTGGCACAGTAGCCAGCAAAACTGCCCACAGATATGCACGAATTCTTTTTCGTGGGCTTGACTTCAAACTCACCACTGATGCTACGGCAAAATGAGGGTATCAAAGCCTGAGATCACCTTTTAGAGGAGAGGCTATATGCACAAATTAACTGATCTTTAAAGGTAAGAATGGATCTTTCGTCAAAGGAATCAAGCACTACGTGTAAGACAGTAGTCCACTGTGGATCAGCGATGGAGATAGGAAACTAAATTTGGCGCGCTTGAGGTCATCTGATAGCTCTTAGGCTCAGGAATGTAGGCCTAATGGTTCTAAAGTCCCATTTTGGCATAAGCCTGTGTTGTGCCATTAAGTCAAGTCTGTGACGATGAAAGTAAGATTATGGTATTTCTTCTACTAAAATTTCTCGACACGCTTATTAAATTTTACTTTTTTCTTTATATTTCACGGCTTGTGGATCTGTGAAAATATTTCGAATGAGACAAAGCTTGGCAATTTGATAGTAAAGGGTATTTGTTCGATAATGTTACTCTTTAAAAAATGCGAGGAAAAGCTTCAACTTGGCCAGTTTGATAGAGCATTAGGCTTGGAATTTAATCTTATTATAATAAACTTTTACTGGGAAAAGAACAAGAAAAAACAATAAAACGAACTTTCAATCTGAATTATGAAAAGAAGGGTTAGGCAGGAATGCTTCCTGTTGTAACGTTCGTTCTGATCTTGCACGAGGAAAAAAATCACCAGAAAACGGAGAGCACAGAACAGAGATATCGCTGAAAATATCTTTACAGCACAGAATGATAATCACATTATCGAAAAGAGGGATAAAAAAAAGTTTGATCTGTATTCAAAGAGAAAAACATAGATTAATTGGCCTAAAATAAAGTGGTTTAAAAAGACATGTCAGCATAAAATGCGAAGGCTTTTGTTTTGTGAATGAAAACTGATTTCACCAATGGAACATTTTCAAATACTTGTAAATTTTAAATGGATAGTTTGGTGATATAAGAGAGTACATTCCAGAAAATAATGATAAGAACGACCTAAGCAGCCCCCATGATTTTTTCTAGTATGTCGTTGTGAAGCCTGAACTCCGAAAATAGAAAAGCAGAACTCCGTTTTACTGGAATCTGGCTGAGTATTCTATTTAGGTCAAGGAAAGCAAAGAGAGAAGAGCATACATCATTTAGATCTATCAAAAGGAAATGGGTCTATGTCATTCAACATTCTTAATCTTGCTGTTCTTCTAATATTACGGACATACGCCAGTACAATTTTGTAAAAAGACAACAATCATTCAAATGGAAAATGGTATCATAAAAGGAGGTAGAACCTCAGATTTTCTTTAATGTCTTAAATCAAGTAAAAACAAAACAGAAAAAAAGGAGTTGTGCCATTATGTTAGCCAGTAATGCCAGTGACGCTAGCGCCAATGCTTCTTTGATTGGTTTTGATTTGCCTTACACTGCAGTTACAGTCGTATAAAAATGTTCTTACTAGATCTAGATCATAACATAAAAAAAGAGATGAATGTTTATAATTATTTTATCATAGTTCTGTTTCTTTATTTCTAAGCCCTCTTCCCCTCCCTGATCCTCTCGATCTCTGCCTCAAACTGCCCCCCCCCAAAAAAAAAAAACACACACACACACACACACACACACTCACACCCCACATCCCCCCACCCTAACCCCCACATGCCACCACCACCACCATCATAAAGAATCCGAATTTACATGTGTTAAAAATATGCCATCACTTGAAGTACCTGGGCTATAATCCTATTGATGTTGGTATACGTGGGCCGATCAATATTCAAGTTCCGGGTGCAGAGATCATAGCAAGCTTCGTTGTCAAAAACAAAACAAACATCGGATTTCTCTAGGTTTGAGTGTGTGCTCAACACTGTGTTGTAAGGTTCCACAACAGCTGTGGATATCTGGCAGGTGAGCGTTGAAAAGAAGAAAAAAGGAAGATTGACTAGTTGTTGGAATAGTCTAGGCACTACGGCGATCTCAGACTTGTGTGCTCACGTCAGACCAAGACGTTTACGGCGGGCCCGAACTCAAACCATCAAAGTAAAAATTTGTGCAGATGATCTCTTGTTGGACATCAATAACTTTAAACTCCAATGTTTTGTTTTCAAATCTAAGTCTAGGATAATTGCTTATGGATCTAAACGTAACAAGCTTTCATTATTAAATAGCACCAATGCTTAGATTAAAAAAGATTCTTAAGAGAAACTACCAAAGAAACATTATTTAATCAAAGCTCTTGAGGTGGGACAAGACTCGTTCCTCCCGCTAAAAGGCGTATCCTATTTCTGGCACAATTTCACCTACTTAATTCCTTCCAAATGAATAGCACAAACATAGATGAGCTTGGTTTCGAATGCCATTGGCATTGACAGTCAATGATGTAGTTAAAAGTCTTTATTCCTATTCCTCTTAGAACTGTAACCAGTAGAGATTTATTGCCGGTTCCAGAGCAACAAGGACCGTTGTGTCTGTGTTCACACATGACATTTGAGCTCAATTTCAAATTGTTCGATTTTCATAAACTATGCGATTATTAATAAGGTGTTTGATCCAAATGAATGGACGAGCCTTTGTTGTACTATATTTTCACTTTAGCACATTCACTGCACATTTGTTTTCGGTGAAAAAATAAGTTCTAAAGAGCTTTGAGAAAAAGAAGTAATTTTAAAAGAAATTTCTAAAGTTTCAAAGATCGCAGGCCCAGAATGACTACCTTCTTTCCATATGAAAGGGAATAAAAAGATATAAATTTGTAACTTTTAGCTCACAAAATGTCTTAGTAAACTCATTTATACCATGTGCTCGTTAAACGCAACTAAGATACCTAATGGTCTTACCCTTGGCGATGGATAAACAGCAAATTCTATTTTGGACTTCTTGGCATAGCTCGCACCCATTTGCTCCATCAGCCGAGAAACAAAACCAGAGCCAGTGCCACCACCAAAACTATGAAAGATGAAAAATCCCTGAAGGCCGGAACATTTCTCGACCTGCAAGAGCGAGAAAATGCTGTGCACTTTGCCGGTAGTATAAAAACAACGATGCGATTCTAAAAGCTAGCTAGCCGTTGCGTTTTCTTAAATTTAGGTAAATGGTTTATAAGGCATTCTGTGGAAGTCATAAAACACTCCGCTTAATTAGAGTCTTTAACAGGTTATTATCAATGTTTCAATCAATGCAATTCTTTATTTACCGATTTCCTGATGGTTTCAAGAGTATTGAAGAGAAGTACTCTGTGCCCAAAACAGCCCTTAGCGAAATTATTTGCTGCGTCTTCTTTCCCGTTGATGAGACACTGAGGGTTAAACAGCTGGCGATATACTCCTGTTCTAACTTCATCTGGCGGAAGGAAAAAATAAGGGATAATTCAAAGTGAAATATGTATATTCGACAATTTAAAATTATATAGGCCTTTACCATCTATCAAGTTCATGGCCACAACGCTGTGTAGCGTTTGGCAAAAAGTGCCGGCGTTAACCAGTAGACCTATGGAAACTATGCAGTTTCTCGTGTGAAAACAATAAGTTTGAACGTTTCTTTGGTCAAAAATATCCCAAACCATCAAGAAATCATCACTACATAGTTTGTTTATTCTGTTTAGACTTGCTTAGTATCCATTTTAATTTTTTTTCAAGTCTAGATCTAGGTCTACAGATCAAGTAGGCCTAACTGGCGAGTAGGTCTTTTTGCTAGAGATCTAATTAAATCTAGCTCCCGATCTAACTTTAGAATTGCACTAGATGATTATTTTTTAAAATTTATTTCTGCATGGGCCGAACAAATGAACAACAACAAAAAAAAAAAATATAAAAAGTTAGAAGGCGAACGTCACGAGAATGAAAAGGCTTTCATACGAAAACTGTGGCATTCTTGCGCTTTTAGTAAACTTAGTAGCAATGCACTTAACATACTAATTAAAAGAGCCGCTACATGGTTAATTAATCAACATTTTTATATTATTATAAATAGAATGTCAGTATTCTGCATCCTCGTTTATGCACATACGTTAGTAAGATCAAATGAATTCGAAAAGACATGTTGTAGTAGAGGGAAAATTGATAATAACGTGCATTTAAATTAGGATCAGGCAACCGACAAGGGGCGCAGTGATTTGTATTTATTTAATTTCTTTTTTTTTTTTTTTTTTTTTTTTGTTTTTTTTTTTTTTTTTTTTTTTTTTGGTATTGTTGAAGTAGGCCTATACACAGGTGCATAATATATAAATTATAATGGAAGAGGAACTCTTACTAATTGTCCTGTTGTTTCGTAAGTCTTTCTTTTCCTCCGTCTTCAGCTCTTAGTAATCTTAGTTATGATATTTATTATGTTATTTATAAATTTATTAAAGTAGTTGGATCTAATTGTAGTCTAACCTAGTATTAGCCTATCGAATCGAAGACAAATCCAAAGAGCATAAATAAAGTAAGCAACTGTTGGAAAGGTTTCTCTTTACTTTGATAAATTAAATGCAAGATAATAATGTATTATATGTTCCTCCGTTTTGATAATATGATTTGTGATGAGAGAATGAGGACAGTTTAGATGAATTATAGATTCTACTGGAAAATAAAATTCTACCCTGACTTAGGCCTACATTAAATTTTAAATAAAAATACATGTATAAGATTTTACGAAAGACACAATGGAAACACAAAAATGCCTAATCGCAAAGCGGGATTCATCGAAATTCTATTAGAATTCGTGAGAAAAAAATTGATCTGTATAATTTAAATATAATACAATAAGCTTTATAACCTTCTCGTCTAGATCTAGACTTCTCTATCTATATCTATATAGATTTCAAAGACTTAATTTTAAAAAAAATATGAAAGAAACCATTCAGACTTTAAAATGTAGATTTGTACGTTAATAACCGCTTTTTCAGAGTTTGGGTTTGAAAAAAAAAAACAACTCAAATTTCATGCGTTCAGCTCTTTCTTTACTATAAATAATGCTCGGTCGGGCATTGTTTTGCCAGCCAGTGGGGGACCAACACACTTCGGTGGTGTGTAACAAATGACCCCGAGGTAATGGCCTATTGTTACTATGCTGAAAACTACTCTTCTTAAAAAACAAAATCATAATATTACAAATTCATATTACAAACTTTTTTGTTACAGAAAGGAAATCATGGAAAATGTTTTCAACAATATAGAATGCATGGAAAACTGGAAAAAGAACCAAACTCATAGAGAGTATTGCAACAGCGGTTTGAAGCCGGGGGGGTGGCAGTCGCATCATGCAGAAACATTGTAATGTACAATCTGAATCTGCGCTTCCATTGGAGTGTCGCATCCTTTCTTAATGCTTGATCATTTTATAAGCCTATGCATCTTGCTGCAGTGCCAGCGTTTGCCGCTAAAGGCTACTAGGTTATTAAAGTCAGTTTTGCGGTGTGCACCGGTCCTAATGGCTCGGTTTGACAGAAAATATTTTTCGTTTTCAAAGATGTAAAATCTTGTATCTCCTTCTAGAATCAGTTTTCACCGTTAAAAATCTCATAGAATGCAGTTGCAGGCTATATCAATTGCTTTAAATATTGAAAATCTGATTTACGACCCATTCGGGCTAGTCTAGAGGTATACGGTAATTACCAATACATGTAGGTTCCAGGTCCATAAAGACAGTTCGAGGCACGTACTTTCCGGCACCGGTAGTTTCAAAGAATGTGGTGAAATGGTCATCACCAGCGGGAAGAGTGCAGCCCTGGGGCATTTGACCATCCGGCATAATTCCATGTTCAAGGCAAAACAGCTCCCAGCAAGCATCGCCTACTTGTACACCTGCCTGCCCTGCGTGAATGGAAACTATCTCCCTCTGAATGAAAGAAAGAAAACCTAGATAGGGTCACATGATTATATGAGTGAAATACTGAAAAAAAAACCTGTTAATTGCTTGGCACATGCGCGTGAAATAACAGTCTTACTGAGAGATATGTTGTGCAATATAATACAATATTACAATAGCTATGTTGGAGCACTATAATGACAATCTTACTATTGTCTGTTAGAGATGCGAATGAGCACTGCTGAAAATATTACTCTTCTCTGCGAATGAGCACTGCTGAAAATATTACTCTTCTCTGCGAATGAGCACTACTGAAAATATTACGATTTTCTGCGAATGAGCACTACTGAAAATATTACTCTTCTCTGCGAATGAGCACTACTGAAAATATTACTCTTCTCTGGTAGAGATGCGCTGGAACACTGTGATGATATTATTAGTCTCTGGTAGAGATTTTCCAGAGTGCTACAGTGAGAACATTTTTGCCTGATAGCGATACGTAGTTGAATCGTGATGGCAATATGGCCTGGTATATATGCTTGAGAATATCATGTGATAGAGATGCGTTGGTCTACTATGATGGCAATACATTTTTTGTCCGGAGGGTTTGTGTTGAGATAACATGATATCACTATTACTATTGTCTGACTGAGATAAGAAAGCACAATGATACTATGTTACAGTTGCCAGGTGAGATGTATTAAGATAGTACATGTATAATGTCACAGTTGTTATAATCTGGTAGAAATGCGGTTGTGACACCATGATAACTATATTACTATTGTCTGGTGTAGATGAGTTGAGATTATTTGGTCAAAATATGACAATGCCTGGTAAATTTAAGGTGAGGTATAAACTTGTTACGACTGTGTGCCAGGGGTGTGTGTGAGATAATTATTAACAATGTTACTGTTGTCTGATAGAGATGTTATGAGATAGTATGGTATCGATATTACCATTGTCTGGAAGAAATGCGCATATCAATATTTTTTTACAATACATGTATTAGGATTGTTGCCTGAGGATAGCTCACTCTCGTATCTTACTTCGTACTATGATTCACTGCTGTTTGGACGTATGGTAGATATTTGAGCTTGTTCAGTACTCTGATGATAACGGAAGTACAGAGTATGATAGGGGAAGTTCTATGACGTTGACGGTATTTTTTTTTCTAATAGAGATGCTTGGGAGTACTAAGATAATAATACATGTATCGTTCTGGTTTGTAACAGGCGTGGGAGTGCTATAGTGACAATATTATTGATGTCAGAGGTGTATGGTAGTGCAATAATGTTATCCTTATTGTCTGTTAGGATGTGTGTGTGTGTGTGTGTGTTTGGGAGGGGGGGGGGGGGGGGGGGTGCTATGATGATATCTCTACAAACTTTAATATAATTCATAATGTCAACATAATACTTCAACATATCTCTTCTGCCACACATCTCTACCAGACACGGTTCATTTTGGCATATTAATTGGCTGCTTTACGTCTCCAACACACAGTTTTATTTGTCTGAATTGTTAGCCTAAAAAAATTAGTAATACTTTTTTTTTAAACGCACGGGAGTATTGCAAGTGACAATACTGTTATGTAATCGAGACATGTGGCAGCATTATCAATGTTGTCTAGTTGATATATGTTGAAATACTATGTTGACAATATCAATATTTTTTGCAAGAGATGTGTGAAAACTCTATGATGTAATAATAGTCTGGTAGAGATGTGTGGTAGCAATATGATGCAATATCAATAATAAAATTCTGGTAGAGATGTGTGGCAGCAATATGATGCAATATCAACAATAACAGTCTGGTAGAGATGTGTGGCAGCAATATGATGCAATATCAATCATAATAGTCTGATAGAAATGTGTGGAAAAACAATGAATACAAAATCAATACTGCCTTGTACAGATGCCTGAGATAAAATATATATCGTTTACATATAGAAGTACGAGGGAGCAGTATGGTGACAATGTACAATCTCTTGGACAGATGTGTAAAAGAGCTATGAGAAAATCAGTAAATTCAGTAGGAATACCTAGACGCAGATAGATGAAAACATTCATAAGTTATTCTGGAGATATTTAAGCATACTTTGTTGAATGTAATATTGATTGATAGGTGAGATTTTGTTGAACTAAAATCATCAATGGATTCAAATAATTCTTAAAAGTTCCTAATCGGTTTGTAAATTTTGTGAATTGTTATATCCTCCCATCATTAATATTTATGTAGTGTAAGACAAAACTACTACCTTACCAGTTGGCCCAAATTTACTTCTTTTAGTGGTTATGGTACTATTTTGTGTTTTGTGAATGAAATCTTGTTCTGTTGTTCAGAAGTTGTATTAGCGGTTGCATCTTTCCCTAAATTCTTTTGAATCTTATAGCAATGTGATAAGGGGCAGGATAGTTCGCAAAAAGACGCCTTTTATGAGTAAAGTATTATTATGTTTAAAAGGAGCACTATAGGATGGTTTAATTTTGTCTGTATAAACGCAAGCCTAGTCCGAATGCAAAAGTTTTATTGAACTGTCACATCTCAGTGAACTATATCATTTTCGAGGTCATCAATGATTTATTGCCATCTTCTCCTTCCTTAGCGCCTAACGCATTTTAATCCAGGGTTGCCAGGTGCTTGTAACATGGCGGGGCCAAATCAGAGCTAAAAAAAGGGCCAAATACGAGGCCCGTGGGGCCCAACGCTCAAAGTTCTCCTCAATCCACACCAGACTGCTATAAAAGGGATAGATAAATGAATAGCCTACCTGCTGTTAAGAATATCCTGAGCTAGTTTACATGAAGTTGGGAAAGATAATCTTGTCTGCTGTGCTAGTCTCTTATTATTCATTGTGTAAATTACGGTTTATTGGCTTGCAAACCGGTGGGGCCAGGGGCCATACAAAATTTGACTGGGCCAAACGACCATCGGTGGGCCAAATTTGACCTCATGTGAGGCCAGATGGCATCCTGATCTTATTCTTATTCTTCTCAGAGACACCGCAGCTCCATCCCTTAATTTTTTGATATCCTGTTACACCAGTGTCTCCATAATGCGATAGCGAAGGGTCATAAATTATCGACGTCTTGTTGTTAAAGGAGAAAAATTTTTGTAGAGGATAACCAGGAGAGTTAACAAAGGCTTTTCTCTAAATTCGTTGCCTTATGGAATAAAAAAAAGCTTTCCATTGCTTTCATTGCAAGAATTTCCAGATGTTAATCGACCATGAGTGTGCATTTGTTCGTCATGCACAGTATGTTTTGTAGTCTTTACTAAGAATTATGCAAACTATGCAAATCCAAGATCTAAATTTTTGGTCTATAACCCAACATATCGAAAAATGAACCAGATTCGTCAAATGTTTTGGATTAAGGTTTGATCAATTGCATTGCACCTATTTTTACATTAATTGTATTTTTTACATTTTATTTCATTCTTTGAATTTTGAGACTAATTTCTTTAGTTTGATTTTATTTTGTGGTATTTTTTTTATAGTGATAGTGCCATATTTGCTTTCCTCTGGACCCCTAAGTTTCCTTTGGTCGGATATATTTCCTATATGCTTTAAACTAAATAAATAATTTTCTTTTCTTTTTTTTTTCCTTTAGATATTCTTAACCCTTTTTTTCCACCTTTTCTTTCATGTAGCAGTTTCTTTCTTCCTTTCTTTTTTGTGTTTGTTTTACTTCTTTACCCTCCTTGTTTACAAATCAATGTGACTGAGTCTCCGTGAACATGTAAGATCGGCCTGCTTCCACACTTCTTGCTTGCTCTTTCACTCCCTTTCTCTGACTTATTCTCTGTCTTCTCGCCCTTCATAATTATTTTTCTTCTCACAAAATCTATTTTTAGATTCGCTCCGTTATTTGGCTTGCTTTTCATCTTTCCGCTTTTCTTTTCGCTCTCTCATTTGTGTTTGATGTTTGGTGTCTCAAAACAAACGATTGACCAGTTCAAAGTAGATTGTGTTCACATTGCCAACAATAATAAACAGGTGATTTAATCTTAAAAACAATTATATAGCTACAAACTCAGCTGCTCAATTGGTGTTAAAGTTCGTGATGTGTCTGGAAACACCGAACTATGTGCCGTGTGCCACACTCAAACCGTGGGCAGCAGGGGCGATCAGTGTGCCTAAAACACAGATATTATGTGCCGTGAGTCGCACCCAAACGGGTGGGGCAGTAGGGACGAGCAGTGTGCCTAAAACACAGATACATGTATTATGTGCTGTGAGTCGCACCCAAACGGGTGGGGCAGCAGGAACGAGCAGTGTGCCTGAAAATACTGACACTATGAGCCGTGTGTCGCACTCAAACGGGTGGGGCAGCAGGGACGAGCAGTGTGCTTGAATATACCGACACTATGAGCCGTGTGTCGCACTCAAAGTGGGTGATGGTACAGCAGGGGCGAGAAGCACGCCGTGGACTGGAGGAATTCGAAAATATATAATAGCAAAAACATCAAGGAAAAGATGGGAAAGAGAAAAAACAATGACTGAGAGTGGGGACAAATTAGTGGAATAAACAAGCAAGAAAAGCGGCCTACAAGAGATAAGACATTAAACAAGACAAAGGCCAGTGGAAGAGGACGAATTACATATATATTTAAAAAAAAGACGAAGTAAAATACAAACAAGTTCGCTCAAAACCAAACCAACTCCATACAAAGAGACCGCAACAAAGGCATGTTAAGCAGGGTAATATGTACAGAAGGTGGCAGATGGAAAAAGAAGGTAAACATGGATTAAAAAGTACACACACAAAAAAAAAAATAAATAAATAAACAAAATAAAATAAAATAAATGGCAATCTCTTTAATCCTCCTTTTTTCTGGAGAGAGCTAGATCTCATGGCTGAGAGAGAAGTTATCTCAGCGTATTTCCTGAAGAGAAATTCGTACACAGAGTAAAAGTTTCCAACAGTTAAAAATGAGGAGAAAATATAAGTACGTCGCACCCTTAAAATGTTAAATAGGGAGATCCATATTAAAAACGTTTAAGGTAGTGAAAAATAACGTAAAATATTACTTTTATTAGACAGAATATTTATGATAACAAATGTAATAATGTAGCTGGACAGGATGTAATGTAGCCTATCTAACCTCTCCTCTCTCGCTTCTCTTCCCCCCCCCCCCNNTCTCTCTCTGTGTCTGTCTGTCGTCTCTCTCTCTCTCTCTCTCTCTCTCTCTCTGCCTCGCTCTCTTTTCTCTGTCTTTTTTTTCTTTCTCTATTCCTCTCTTTTTCCTCCCTTTTTCTCTTTCTCTCTCACTCTTTCTTCATGTCTCATTCTATTCATGCTAAGAAGGAAGTGTGTTGTTCTTTCATTTCAGCGATGCACTATGGATCAAAATGCCTTTGGATTTAAAGAAACGGTACGAGGTTCCAGCGTTAGCATTGTTTGCAGACTTATTTGACTAAGAAAAGACCCAAACGAAGATGAATTCAAATAAATCATTACATATATGGAAGAAGTGTTTGGTGTTATAAAAGCCACCTATGAAGCTATTGGCCATGGAGATGGTAAAAGATGAGCAAGCATCCCACAAGAGGCATGCACCTCTATATTTCATTCTTTGAGCACTGCTATAGAAAAAGGCTAAAAAAAAAGTTTCGAAGGGCGTGGTATTAAAACCCGTGTGAACTCACACTATTTCTTGATACCTAATCTTGTCTGTCATCAAATAATGCCTGATGGCGGTGTGAAATACATCATGATGTATGCAAACCATTTAACTACACTTTGTGTGTTGCGACCACTCACAACAAAAAGAGCAGAAAAGGTTGCAACAAATCTTTTTTATATCTTTCTGGTTTTTGGAGTTCTTGCAGTTTCGCAATTGGACAACGGAGAGGATTTTTGTTTACGCTGTTATCGCTGAGCTCAGTATGCTATGACCGGAATTGAAGCTAGTGGTTGCACGTTCCAGGCATCCTCAAAGCCAGAAGGCTGTTGTACGCCTAAATGTAGTTATTCAGGACAAACCGGTCATCTGGTTGCAGAAAAACAATTCTAAAAGATTATCAGTGGACCTCAAGTTTGTTTAATGGCAAATCTATACAAGTCGTCATAAAGCGACTGGGCATAGCCCATTTAAACCTACACTCGACCAACATCCGCGAGTTGGATTAGGATCGTCTGTCCTGCCAAAAATACTCTTTGTGAGCAGCTACTGAGGAGGAACTGAGACCTTTTAGCAGAAGATGAGTTATTGAGAAAATGAGAGCGGAAATAAGACAGAGGTTGAGGCTGTAGTGGATAAAGAGATAGAAAAAGCAGCAGAGACAAAGATTCAACGTTTTTATGAGATCCGCGATACAACTCGTAAAGGACAGCCCAAGGCAGCAAATAGAATGGAACCTCGTGGCAAAAAAACAAACTTGCTTAGGCCAATACATGTTGGACAGTGTGCAACGCTGACGGAGCGCCCATACTGCAGACAAGTTTACTTGTCCAACAATATATATATGAAAATACTGTTTCTTTGGTGCGAGCGCACACCAAGTCGGCTACTTGTCGAAGCGTCGGAGCTATCCTTTGTGTTTTACAGCCTGGCCTTACG
>BLXT01008064.1:2846932-2861616 GCA_019648995.1 Plakobranchus ocellatus
AAAATCTTCTTTGATGACATAATATAATATTATTTCTCATATTCATAATAAATTCTACATGTTTCTTTTACTCTTAACTCATTTGAAGCTCGTTGGATTTTAAAGAAAGGTGGTGTCTAAAAAAATTTGATATATAGCCATAAAATTACTTCACAGTTTCAGAACTTTCTGACGTGGACTTATTTTATTTTATTATTATTATATATTATGAGAGAGAGAGAGAGAGAGAGAGAGAAAGGGATGGGGGACGGGGTTGGGTGGGTCTGCGAGTGTGTCTTTAAAAAGAAGGGAGGATCGTCAGAGATATCAGCAATGATAGTATCGCTGATCTATCATAAAATCTTTAACTTAGGCAGATTACCCGGAACAATAGTGGTCCAGTCAACTCACCATCCTCATCCTGTCTGACCTTGTTTCAAGCTACTAAAACAACCAACAAAAAAAAAAAAAAGCCTAGGCGTTAGGGTTTTAAGTGCTGAAAATGAAGTTGGGGGCCTACCCATAACCTGCATCTTGAAAATACAACTTATAGTTACAGCCACCGAACTCAGAAACATCTTCTAACCGAAGCTCCAAACCCATACAAGCCGATTCTTTTTTTGTCAATCGGTTTAGCAGAGAGATAAACAAACATTCAAAACAATCGCTCAGTTTTGGTATTTCATCATCATCAAGTGCCTTGCTTGTAAGCGTTGGCGATCATGTCCCTCCACAAATCCCTATCTTTGACGGCGGCCAGTATATCTGACACTTTTCCTGGTCCAAGCCATGTGGCCATTCCATCCATTATCTTCTTCCTTTGTCTTCCTATGCTTCTTTTTCCTTCAAACTTTCCTGTTGTTACCAAATGTTCCAGTTTTCCTCTTCTCATCACGTGGCCCAGAAAGGTTTTTAAGTGATAACTAAAAAAGAGACTATTCTTTAAGACGACAATGGCGGAAGTAAACCTCTCATCGGAGAAAAATAAATATTATGATGACGTCATAATCTTAGACGCCACCTACTATTTACTATTTTTACAATTTTAGTCTTACTATTAAAATTTACCAAATCGTTTCGACGCCAATGCAGTCACCGTTTAATTAATTATGCATAATAAGAATTCTTCAAGGAACTAAATAACCACTGTGGAAAAACTCAACATTATATTGCATCCATGTTAATTCAATGTTTAACAGCCAAACATGAACAGCCGACGTAGACCTAAAATCCATTCCAACTGCAAGTGAGATCTCTTCTAAATCTAGATCTAGATCTAGATCTACATTTAGATAGATTTAATTTAACAAGTCTTTTTAGAATCAAATTTATAAAGCCTTATCAAGACTAGATCTAGATCTAGAAGTTAATCTTCTAAATTCAAGACTATTTGCCAGTAAGATTTAGATTAATCCTAAGAAAACTTATGGTGGATAGCCAACTGAATGACTATGTCACTATTGTGTACGAATAACTCGTGCACTGTAAGTTCTAAAGAGTGTCCAACAAAACATGCTGTTTTTCTGTACATATAAATGCTGCAAAATGTATGAATGGTATTTGTACCACTATGTTCTATTTATAGAGGGCAAAACCAAGTTATGAGCACTACGCCATGAAATTAACAGTGAACAAGATACCAAGTTATGAGCACTACGCCATGAAATTAACACAATGTACAGTAAACAAGATGGAGCAAAAAATGAAGAGAAAAAAGACAAAAAGTGAAATCAGTGGAAGCCTCATATTTATTCAAATTGCCAGGTCGTAAACAAAACTTTGAATTATTCAAAGGGGCAAGATAAGGTGTCAAAGAACACCATTAATTATTAAAGCTACATTCAGCTCCCTACCTCCCTCCTCTCACTCTAGTTTGATCCCTCGCCTCTCACGTTGTTATTCATGACACTCCTGGAATATGCCAGCGTTCTTAAAACAATGATCAGCACTGTTTCGGGAGTGGTGAGAGGAAAGCAATTTTTTTCTCATTGGTTTTGTGGTGATGTGGACTTCGAATTATAAAATGAGAATTGACTTTCATTTCATTGACTTCGAAATGAGTTCCAACTTAACAAAACCAAAGAAGAGATAAAAAGATGAAAAATATTTCAATTTATGAGACATCCGAATAATCAGAATTTATTTTTTTTTTATTTTCCACTGGATACAGATCTATGTAGAGAGAGTAGATGTATGTATACCTGTGTTAGTTTCTTATGTTTATATAAATGATTTTTTTGAAGAACTATAAATACCAACCAGCCACAGGATTTAGGTCCTTTAAAGGGTAGGCCTTAATGTAAACAATTCATCAAAGAGGTGAAAAAGTTTGAAACAAACCAAATTGTATATTAGCCATTCCCAAACAAAGACAACAGAATCCTGACACGAATTACCAAATTCAAACTCAATTTTTTTTATTAGTACATATATCATATGAATGGAGTATTATAATTTCAAATCAAGAGGTCACTTTTCTTAAAACTTTTTTTGTTCTGTAATGCCTATCGTGAATCCAATGTAGCAATTTTAAATTGTTATAAATAAATATTTATATTTCTGTGGATATGGAGGGTCATTGACCATCTTATCATTCTTAAATGATATTTTGTGTGTCTACTTAGAGTTAGACTGTCTTCATTTTGTGAGATCTTGGTAATGTGATGGTGTAGTTTCTAAGTAGTATATATGTAGACTAGATCAAGATCTAAGCCTATTCGTAGTCTAAATTAACTAGGCCTGTTGTTTATGAAGTAATCACTGAATCAACAAATATAGCTGCAATAACCCAAACTGATGCTGAAGGTATTCAATTAAATTTTCTAATTGTGTACAAGGTATTTTTAAATTTTTTTTTAAAGTAACTACTTTTGTTAGTTGAGCAATTGCCAAAAGGTGGACCCCAAATTGTGACACATTTTTTACTACAATTTGAAAAAAAAATCTCCAATTACAAAAGGGAAAAGCCCAGTTGAATACCAGTGAGGTAATATTCATGCACAGTAAGATAGCAGGAGTAGATCCATGTAAAAAAAATTGTTCAGTGTCTCTTCATTTGGTAGTTAATGGGCTTAATTTGTTGATGGGTGACCACTTTTTTGGTGTTTTTGTCATCATAGTTATGAATGAAACTTATTTGGTCAATTTCAACAGCAAGGATAAAATCAAAATTGGTTTTTGAAACTTAAAGCAGTACTTCGTATGCCATTACACTCATAAAATCAAAATGTATAATGAGTTCAATTTTTTTCAAATAGGGCTTGTAGAAAATCTTTCGTTCATAACTGTGATGACAGCCCACGTTTTGGCAAACCCTCAGTTGTATAAGAATAATTAAAAATTTTTTTTTTCGTAATTTTTTAAAAACTTGTTCACAGTCAACTGAAGAGTAAATTTTGCCATTCATATTTTGGATACTTTTAAACTTGTAGCAGTTATCACTTTTTATATGTAACCTATAATTTAGTGTGGAACTCAAATTGGTTAGTCTACTTTTTTTTTTAAATTCAAATAAAAACAAACTTGCAAAATGACTCCATTGTATAATAATCTTGAAAAAAAAAAGAATCCATTCTCAATTAACATAGTCAGATTCACATTCATTAATTTTGGAAAGATATCTACACACTTTTGGCATTTAAAAAAGACTAAATCAAGCCAGATATCTACACACTTATTAGCTCTTTAAATAGACTAGAAGTCGTTGAATGACTAAGAGTTTCTTCATTTTAATCCAGAGCTTCAGTCCTGCTGAAAAAGACAAGTGCCTCAGACAGAAAAGAATATTAGATCAGAATCTTGGTTTGCGAGGGCAATAGTGTACTGATAACATTTTAAGCATGTTAGATTCAAGATGATAACAAAATGTACTTATAACCAAAGTTATTGCACAAATGATGTTGGATGCAATACATTTATATTCCACCTTACTTTTTGAGAATATTTACAAACACGTAGCTTCAACATTGTTGTTATGTTAGCATTTTGAGTGTCTCAGAAGAGGAATACGAGGTGTAAAAATAGATAAAGCTATTTTTTTTTGTTTCATTTTTCTTATATTAATAGTTGCTATAATGCTATGTTACTACACTCCTTTTTTTTTTTTAATGTTGAAATCCCAATATCTTGATTTAGAATTACTTTATTGTTTTACCTGTTGCAAAGCTTAATAAATGCAGTGCAGGGCGCTATTTCAATGACTTAAAATGTCCAAAATGTGACTTCTGGCTCATTTGGACTTGTTTGGAGACATACTTTAGTAAGCATAAGCTGCTCTTGTTCACTTAAGGGTTTGAACTCTTACACCAGTAATGTGTTCATTTAAGAAAAACCAACAATGAAATATATCCATATGAGCCTTTAGGTGGGCATTTTTTTTAGTCTTACAAGATTGGTACCTATTGCACAAGAAATAAAATTTCTCTTTTTTTTTTTTGTTTTTTTTTTTTTTTTAAATCGATTTTCTGATAGTTTGATGCTTGTCATTTTTCACCAAAAAAAACATAATTTCAATGCAGGAGCGACCCAGATCATGCCTGACAATAATTTTTGCTAAAACCCAAATTCGGACAAGCCTCCTGAACCCCCCACACCGGGCACTGCCCTTGACCCAGTTGGGGCCGAAGGCAGCCCTGGACTCTGGGTTGGCCAATGTTTCCTGCATTTTTTTTCAGAGGCCATTGGCATCCCTGGTCTAGCATTTTATATGTGTTTGCAGTGTGATAAATTTATCTCTCGAATATGACTTCCTTAAAAGAAAACCTAAAGTAAAGTCTTTGCTGTTACCTTTATGTTCTTGTCTAAAAATACAGGTTTTGAGCATACATAACATGAATGATCATTTTGTGAGGCTACTTTAATTCCCTGTGAAAGCTTCTATCTGTGTTACAGGGGACCTGAAACAAGCATAATCCTAAGAACAATGTTAGAGAGGCATGGAGCAAATTCCTAGCTCTAATCCTCTTTAATATGCCATGTATAGTAAAAAAAAAAGGGAAATAATAAAAAAGAAAAGAGTTATAAAGTGCCATGCCATAAACATAAAGCATAAAAGGTGGGAGAGAATGTGTGTGTGTATGTGTGTTAGAGAGAGAGAATGAGTGAATGATAGAGGGGGAGGGTGGAGAGGGGGACTGTGATGGAGCGAGAAAAAGAGAGATGCTGAGATAACGAAGATAGAGGAAGTAAAAGAGAGATTTATAAATAGGCAGACAGATAGAGAATACAGAATTCAATATTGAAATCTATTTAAAGAGAGTTGAAATATGCCATGTTGATATCTCTATCACGCTTCTTGCAAATAAAACAAGTTCGTCCGTCATTGTTGGTCAGTCATCCAGAAAAGGGTAAAACTCCAAAATAACCAGTGATAGTTTCAAACAACTGTGCGTAACAAATAACTGTAGCCTTTTGGCTAAGGGCTTTCAAGCCAAAAGCAGCGTATCTAGGACCTATAAATCACCATGAGGTACCAACCAACAGATGTAAAATTTTGCTCCTGAAATCTTGTAAATGGTTCAATACAGATTTGCTAATTTTGGGCTGGTTGCTCTAAAATTGGAAGTACTTGGAAAAGAATTAAATTTTAGATACATAGACCATTAGACTAGATATAGAATTAAATTTTAGATACATAGACCATTAGACTAGATTTAGTGAGAATCCAATAGCTCTCACATTGGATGCCTTTTTGAAAAAAAAAAAAGAACAATCTTTTGCTGGAGCATTATAATTTCAAATCAAGAGGTCACTTTTCTTAAAATTTTTTGTTCTGTAATGCCTATTTTTGAATCCAATGTAACAGTTTTAAATTGTTACAAATAAATATATTATATTTCTGTGGATATGGAGGGTCATTTAAAGATGGCTGCACTTAAATGTTTATCTTAAATTCTGCAGAAACACATGTTGTTTTTGCACATGGCTTGTGTGTTTATTGATAGATTGCATATGAAAACATGTCCACTGTGATTGGTTAATTGTGTATGCAAATGACAACATTATATTGTTTTTGTTGTGTTCAACAGAATTTTAAAAATAAGTTTATTAAAAGCATGTCCATAAAAAAAAAGTTTTTTCCCATATTTAGCCATAGCATATATGTATTATCATTTAGTATTCGCAATAAACAAAGACAAACAATTGGTTGTTTTGGCTTAGATCTAGGATCTAGATCTAAGTGTGTCAATCAATATGTGCTTTGTTGACGGACACTATAAATGCAGATCTACAACAAGGGCCTATACCTAGTGTATTTTAGAAATAAACCAAACTATGGGGGCAAAAAAAGAAGAAAACAGGAAAAAAAAAAAAATTCAGTGCAAACTTGGCAAATGAACCCACAAATTTAGAGCAATGTGTCTTCATAGTTATGCTCCATAAGAGGTTATGATCAAAAGTCCATTTTATAAAGTTGGACCATAACTGCCAGCCAACAATCATAAAGCAATTGTGTACGCACTTATCAAATGCATATATTTATTTACAGCATACAGTTGAATGCTTTGTTAATGTAAATCTTTACAAACGCCTGAATCACAGCATTCATTATATTTTACTTGTATGTTCAAATATCTCTTGGTAACATGTAATCGCAAAACTTTGTTTTTTAAAGTGTGATTTGAAATATGGTTTTTGAATAAAAAAATCAAACCAAGTAGGTTCTGCTACGCAGAAAGTTTCATGCCTGCACATTATAAAATTGTATGTAGGTGGTAGATTGAAACGGGATGCCTGTATAAAGTTTTGCCAAAACATGGGTTGTCAACATTGTTATGTACGAAAGATTTTCTTCTAGCCATATTTGAAAAAAATGGACTCATCAATGTATGAATATCAGTTTTGTGAGTGTGATATCATAAGAAGTATGCTTTTATGTTAAAAAAATCAGTGTTGTATGCATCCTTACTGTGTAAATTAACCAAATAAATTTCGCATATGTTGAAAAAATTGCTAAAAAAATGGTCACCCATCATGAAGTTAAGCTCATTTACCACCAAGTGAACGAACACAAACAACTATTTTTACAAGGATCTACCCTTGCTATCCAGCTTGCATGAATTAGTGATACTCAATTGAGCTTTTCCATTGTGCAATTGGAGATTATTTTTTTCAAAACACAGAAAAAATATGTTACACAATTTTGGGACCCACCTTTTGGTGATTGCTCATACCTTCTAGCAAATAATGATTTTGGCTGCTGCATTACTTTCCTGTGAGGACAGCCTCTTGTGATCTTGAAGGGGGAAAAATTCTCAGCTGTTGTGACTAGAAATCAATACTTCACGGCGTCAAATTACTATTTATTACATTTTGCTGATGCTGTTGTGAACCTTATCAAGTCTTGGTTTGGTACACTATCTTCCAGAAAAATCTCACTCTATCTTATTTCAGACCTATTTTCACAAACCAAAGCTCCAAGCTTTGGAGCCAAGTTTAGAATCAATAACACATATTGTTATAAAGGTTTCACCAATAATACCGAAGAGAATTTTCATGAGCTAAGTGTGTCAAAATAGTTTTGTTTGAAAGATAGTTTACTTTTTGCCAAAAACAGTTGAGCAAAAAAAAAAAATAATAAAAAAAATTATTAAAATGAAATGTGTGCCCAATTCAACACTCTAAGTCTTGTCCATGGTCTCTTCCATTGACATCAATATTTTAGTGTAAATGTGTCATTTATTGCTCTGTGAAAATTAAGTAGACAAAAAAAAAAAAAAGTAAAGTGGATCTCTCGCTTAGTCCAAGCATAGGGGAACCAGGAATGGGGTTCTATTGTTCTAACGTACTGCATTAGGAGGCAGATTGCCATTGCATTCCTCGCCACCTATACTTCTGCTGGGTCTTAAGAGGCCTATATACCCATTTTAGTGCTGGGGGGACACAGAGGAGCAGTAAAAAAAATGACATGGCCCGGACTGACTTTGTAACCAACTGCCCCATGAGCCACCACTCCCCCTGAAGTAGACATAGTTACTTTTAAAAAGCAATAACAAGTTAATGACTTGAAACTACATTTCCAAGCCTCAAGCCTCAAGCCTCAATTTATGTGTGCACCTTTTGGCAAATACTAATTTATATTTATATGTTGTGGTTTTTTTGTTGTTTTTTTCTTGAGGGGGGAAGCAAAAGACCATGCTGTAATTGTGTGAAAGTTGTTTTGGTGCTTTGAGAGATAATGCATTTTCTCTTTGAACATGTTTCTTTTGTCAGATTCTGAGGGCTGAATTAACAATGTTAGAGTGTGCAGGATGGAAGACACCATAAGCAGGGACTCAGTGACCTCCTCCACAAGTGAAGAATTTGTTGTGGTGCATGGAGAGCCCAAATTAAAAGTATGTCAAGATGGCCAATTTATTTAAAAGAAATTTCTTTCTTACATTTTTGCATTTCTTCTAGATGTGTCAGCTTTGCCTCCAAAACCTTTCATAGATCAATCATAAAAGTTAAATATAGCTTGAATGAATTGAAAATTAAGCAAATGAAATGGCTTTTGAAGCAGGAGTGTGTTCATCATTATTTTTGCTGAACAGCTGGAATAGTCTGACCTTGCATCTGTGCCTGAATCACCATCTAAATTAATTACAATGATCTGCTTCAAGTGTTTAATTTTCAATGGCATTAAAAAGATATTTTCAACAATAGTTTTTTTTTTTTTTTAATTCTGAATTGTTTGGTCTGAAACGCAGCTTCAGATATTTTTCTTTCTCTTTTCTTTTTATATTTATTTTGCAAGGTTCCAGCTGATGTTAAAGATCTCAGTATGGAGATAGCTAGTGCTGCAGCGAATTCCTCAAATGATGGCCGAGGAATATCAGAAGAAGGAAACGTCAGCAGTGGAGATATTGAAGAGAAAAGCAACATTATTGGAAGTACAGTTCCATCAAATGCCAATACTTCTTGTGCTACGCCTTCCTGTGACAGCGTTATTCCAAGCAGCCAATCTGCCAGTGTTCTGAGCTCAACAAGTGTATTGGAAAACTACCCAGAGACTCCTAGTGAAGAAAGCAAGCCTCTTCCTGGAGCTAGTAATGGAGGTCAGTATTCTTTTTTCACTTCTGAGCTTGAAAAAATAATCATTAGGATTATAAAACACTGAATGCCTTGAGACCGGTTCCAATGAATCAGATGTCACGTAGAGAAAGATTAAGAATCATAAGTTGTTTTTCCATCATTTAAATTGCCTTTTTAAAAATTGAAAAGTCTCATTTTGGGGCTCGCACTCAAGGTACATCTGTTTGGTTTTCAAAATTCACAAAAAAAGATCAGTCAGGCTGGATCAATGGTTTAAAATGTCCGAAATGCTATCTCCAGCTCATTCTGACTGGGCTTGGGACAAACAATTTTTTTTTGTTTGTTGATTCAAATGAATTTACTGCCTTCTGGTTCCTTTGTCATAAAAATTAAATGTGTCCTGAATGTATTAGACTTCCTTTTATTTAAATATATTTTTCCTAATACAGTAGCAAGAATCTACACCACTCCCTCTTTTGACTCCTTTTTTTTCCTTATTTGATATGTGACTTTGTTTAATTGTGGACATTGATTGACTGGGATGAAAAAGGGCAGACTGGCTGTCTTTTCTCTCGGCCTCTGCGCAGATAATCCTAGGCTGGGCCTGGATGATAATTGTGTCTTGTCAATCCTATTTGTTTCACTGCCAACTGTTTGCATATTTTTAAGTTGCCAATTATGGCTCTTTGTTTGGGTGCTTCATGGCTTTATATTTATATAAGCAATTAGAGTGGAACTCCAGCTTTAGGGCATGAACTAAAGAGATGTGTTGAGTCGAACTTGGTGTTAGTTTAAGGATAAAAATCTGTCAGACTGTTTAATCAAGCATTTACAGCATGCATCTAAATGGTGACAAGCTTCACATATAATATGCAAAAATTTAGGCATCTCTATCAAAGATTTTTTTTTATTCAAATCTAAAAGCCAAAGCTCTAGATTAATGCTGAAAAATGCTAACTTTGTAGTTGTTTAAATTTTTATTTGTTGTGATACTGATGAATACCTTTGAAAAATTATAAGAGAGAAATTGACTGCTGCTCTTATAGTCTTGATAAGCTGTCATTGTCTTTACAGGGAAACACATTCAAATTCTTGGGTTTAAGATTGATTAGGTGTTGGGTTCCATTTTTTTTCTTTTTAATTAATTAAGAAATCTACAGTTTCTGGACTTTCTTGTGGTTCATTTTGTTCATCGTAGATTTCTCAACTGTATTTGTTTCCCCTTCATATGTTATGTTCTTTCGCATACAATTTAAATAGAAATTATTTATTCCCTTCCAATATACTCATATGCGCCTATTTAGTATTTCTAGGTCTGGGACTTCTTCTAAAAGTACAGTAAACCTTAACTTGTTCATTCTAACCAGAGCCCCTGTGGTTGACGTGGTTTTTTACTTGGTTAAATTATAAACTCAATAAGAGCTATATGTAGCAATAGTATTATTTAGTTCTCTCCTTTGCCAAATTTGATTTCATATTTATGTCTGCTGATTTGTAATAGTTTTACCACACTTGCTTTTGCATGATTTTGACAATTATCAAAGGGGATATCAAAGCTTACAAACTTTGGGCTCAAATTTATGAATGGCATATTAAATTTACTGTCTACTTTCTTGCGCTATTCATTCATTTGAGATGTGTTGCTTGTGCTAAACTATCTATGAAATCGAAGAGACAATTTTATATGTGGATATATAGGCTATAATATATAATTTGATGACCAAACAACTTACACTGATCGAGCTTTTCTTTAAGCCCAAAGTTAATTGCCCACATTGTCCTTGTTTTTTTCATTCTATCCAGCTGAAGATCCGGGACGTTCCAGCTCCCTGCCTGCTCTGCCCAAATCAGGAGATGACAGTACTGTGTTCAATGGGGTTACCTACTTAGGATGTGCCACAGTAAACGCCCCACGCAGCGAAGCAGAAATCTACCGCAATATGAGTGTGCTCAACCAGCATAGGCAGATGGCAATACCGGTCGTCTTGTCTGTGCCTGCCACATCTGAAGGCATTGTGCGGTAAGAACATCTCTGCAATATGTTCTTCATTTCCTTTGCTGCTGCCTTTTTGTGTGTTTTGTCATGCTGTTTACATACTGTCTGTTTGTTTTAATGTAGAATAAAACCATTGTTTGATTTGATGTTTGCCCGTGCACTGATCTCGGCCTAGGGTGAGTCAGTCATCAGTGTTTCCAGTTTGCTTCCTCCTCTTTTTAGTTCCTGCTTTTTGATAGCAAAATGGTATACTTTTGATGTTGGTTTTCACTCTTATATATAATATATATATATTTACTACATGATGCTGTTAAGAGGAAGAGGCAAGATGACTCATTTTGTGCCATCAATATGCGAAATATGTTCATTATACTCTGTTGCTAAAAACACAATGAATGAGCAGGTAATGGCACAAAAAATATTAATCCAGATTTCATTCCTTGCTGATGGTCCTTTTGTTCATTTTATCATTAATGAAAAGGGCTCCAACTTTTGAAAGATCTTAAAGCAACATTAAAAAAAAATAATTAAGGTCATAATCAACTATTAACTGTGCATTGCTTATACATTCATTACATGGGAACATAACAGCGAACCTGAATTTTCAAGATCTAGCAATGAAAAAAAAACTATCGTTTACAGGTTAGAAAAAGATATTTATTCTTAGGTGCAAAATAAGTCCAGTAGAGTAATAAAATTGTGTTGAAAATGGTAAATCAAAATCATGGCAACTGAAAATCAAACTAGTTCTCAGGCAGGTCCCAGTGGGAAAACTCATTAACCACAATCAACCAGGTTAATGTGGGTCAACACTGGCCCTCTTGGTTAGGAATTTATCTGACCTGGCAGCAGCAGAATATTCACTGTGCTCTTTTTACATTTACTAGTACTTTCAAAATCAGTATAAAAAAGGGGTGTTTAAAATGTTACTATCATTTTATAATAGTTCAGATATTTTTGATTCAATTGATACTTTTTTTTTTTGCTGTTTTAACTATTAAACTTCCTTTTTTAACAGCATTTAAGTAAGGTGAAAAAAACTGTTTTTCAATGAAAACTTGCACTCTAAAAAACCTGAGCTTTTTTTCCTATCCTATCGTGAAAATTTGAAAGAGTGATATGAAATGAAGACAAAAAATCAGGTAAGGACAATTCAAGAAACACTTCTGGTTAAAGATTGATCTTCATCAAGGAGTGTATAGAGTGGTGAGCAGTTATCAGTGAAGCCATCAGTGATCAAATAGCAGGATCGTTCTACCTGACTAGTTTAATGTAATCTTAATTCAAATGATAGAGGCAAGTTATGCTAGTGGTATGATGATCATGCTTGCCTCTGTTATCATTTATGTATTATATCCAAAAATAAGATGATTAGCTTTTCCTAATAGTGGTTTTTGTTAGTAGATGTTTCACACCCCAATGAACTGATATTTTTTATACACTTTCTATCCAATTGATAATGAGAATCTTCAAAATGTTAGCAAGTAAAACATTGAGCATATTCCTTATTTTTTAACATAATTAATTTACATCTGTGGATGTTTGTTCTCTCTCTCTGTCTTTCTCAATCTCTCCCTGTTGCTTCAGGAGCCATTAATAAATACACACATGTCCAAGTGGCCCTCATTTGCATTTTTCATAGATCTTCAGTATTTTCAGAAAAAAAAAGAATTAAAAGAAGTGTTTGAAAAGCTCTGGATGTATATTTAAAAAAAAAAAATTTAATTTTATAAGCCATTGCATCATTTATGGCTCTAAATTGTAAAATTAACCTGTCTTGAAACGTTGTTTTTTAAACCTATCACTAATAAGTTTCCAATATTGTTTTTCGAATTTGCAATCTTGTAATTTTAATCATGTAATAAATTCTGTATCAAATTATTTGTCTCATTGCTGTAAGGCTTAGGGTTAAGATAGATTTTTGAATTTCACTTCTAACATACATTCGCCAAAAGTTTTTATTGGAAATCAAATTTTTTGCCTAAATATACTCCATTATCTTCTAAAAAGATACGTAAAGGAAATGGCAATAATCATAATCTGCGTTGGGACAAGTTCACAAATTGCAATAAAAGTATGTGCGTGTGAATTTTTACCTCTTTTGGACAGTTGAAATTAATCCAATTTTTAACTACCATTTTTAAACCTAAAATCAAGAAAAATAAAAAAAAGTTGGCTTTAAAACCTGGTGAACAACATGTTGCAGAAAACATTTTTATTCAAACAAAGTTATCTTCTCTTAGTTTTCTGTCTTAGGGGTAAGTAAATTACCCTCCTGACTGTCTGTCAACCCTTCCCAGGACCTCTGGTATTCATTTTCCTTAGGCTTAGATAGATCGAAGCAAAACCTAAAGCTAAAGAGAATGCCGCACAATCTATAGCCTTATTTCTAAATTTACTCTAGTATGAAGCAATCTTTTGCATTTCCTAATATGCAGCACTACCTTTCATGATTTAATCAAATTTAAGTTCACAATCATCATTCTGTTTAACGATCAACTTGTATCACCTGTAAAAAATTGTTGCATGTCATATATTGTCGTCGTTAATTTTTGTAAAGTTGTGACTTACCTGGTGTCTGTTTTTCTGTTGTTACTTGTAAAGTGACAATCTTTATACTCACTGTTCCTTTTTTCCGCATGTAACTGTTATTTGTTTACTGCTGTCTTGGAGAGTTAACTTTTTTTAAAACTGAGCACAGCCTTTTATTTACAACATATCATAACAAAAAATTGCAATTCATCAGGGCCTCAGTTTTCAACCTGCATTCTTTTGGGAGCATAGTATTAAATCACTGGCTACTTTGCCAGCAACATTTGCGGGAAAATTTTGTGGATGGCAAAATGCCAACCCGGCAACTCCCGCGGGTTCCAATTTCCGATTTTTTTCCCATGTAAATATCGCAATAGTCGAAGTATAAGTTATGACGTATGTTAGCTTAGCCATTTAGCTTTCGAAGGATATAAGCGAATTTTGTTTCGGACGATTAGTATGAGCAGGAGAGCAATTTTACGACACCTCTAGCAGCTATCACTACTACCAGTTTCCGACTGATTTCTAGGTAGTCTCATAGATTTAGATGATGATGAAAGTTTAGATATTGATAGCATCGTGGAAAATGTGTAAGATCTACATTATGAGCCCCCAAAGCGTAAAAAGGCCAAGTCTAGTCTCCCTAAAGATAGAGGGAAAGGAAAAGATAGGGGCAAATCGTGCCTCACCATGGATAAGTCAAAATTTAAACCCCAGCCTCAAGTTGGAGGTAGATCTAAAAAAAATCAACCAAATGATATAGACTCCAAATTTTTTTCGTAATGTAATCTTTATTATCTTGAAAAAGTAAGTTACAAATCTCATAGGTATATTCTTACTAACAAATGCACAGTGACTGATGAAAAAAAAGTGTGGTAGTCAGTGAGTTAATGTCATAACTTCTTTTGAAAGACTTAAGTTTACTGTTGCATCCAGTTACCAAATTCACGAACAAGGCAAGTGAATATAGAAATAAAAATACCTACTTCTTTTCTTTTCTTTCTAAAGAAATATGCATATTATAATGAAATTGGAAAAAAAAAATTGAAATTGTGGAGTCTTAAAGCTCTAAATATTGTTCTACTGTTCTGCAGTTCCAGGTTTACCAGATTTCCGCTTTCTTTTTTTTTTTTTGTGCGTTTGTCACCACTGAATCGTTAAAAAA
>BLXT01008064.1:2861639-2884606 GCA_019648995.1 Plakobranchus ocellatus
TTCAGTTTTGAAAAAAAAAAAAAAAAGTTGCGGGGAGCAGAGGGCATAAGAAAAATAAAATGTGAAACTGAATTTAAAGGAAATAAAATGTGAAAGAAACAAGAAATCAATCTTGACATCAGAAAACAGGCATCATGAGAACCAGAGAATAACAAATAAAGCAGGTCTAATGTAGTTTCACTTTGTATTGTTCTTATCTCGAAACATTTCTATAATAATCAACTTGAAAATGTACTAAAAATAGCACCTCAGCAGAGTACCAAATAGATAGGATGGCAAAAGCTATCAAAGCTAGTGATCAAAAAAAGTTTGCTTTAGGAAATGGATTTGAAAAATACTTTTATTGGCTTCAAAAATATCTATGTTATTATTATTATTAGAGCCGTCCGCTAGCAGGATCATCTGATCTTGCAGCTTGGGCTGTTTTCCTTATCTCGGCGACGAGGGCATTCCATTTTGGTCGATCTTCTGCTATGAGGCGTAGAGTATCCAGGTCTGTCTGAGTTGTAAGTTCCAGTTTTGTGACGACAAGTTTTTTAAGGTCGTTGTTAAGGGTTATTGGGAGAGTCGTTTGAGGTCTACCTCTTGCTCTTTTGTTGTCCGAAAAATAAAATAGCATTGCTTTATTTGCAGGGATGTTTCGGTCTCTCCTTAGTACATGCCCAAAAAGTCTCCATTTTGCTTCAAGCACCTGCATAGAGAGGGGAGCCTCTCTGCACTTTTTGTATAGGGAAGCATTCGATATTATAGTAGGGTAACGTATTCCAAGTGTGTTTCTTAGTTGTTTTCGATGGAATGAGTCTAGTCTGTCTTCGTCTGTTTTGGTTAGAGCCCAAGTGCCACAGTTGTAGAGTAACACTGATTTGACTAGGGAGTTGTACAATTTGATTTTTGTTTTCTGTTTTGTTTTGTTTCCACTTTTCCAGATGTTTGTCAGTTTGTTAAATGCAATTTTGGACAGGTGCTTTCGGTGTTCGATGTCTTCTTTACTTCCTAGCAGTGATCCTACCTTTTTCGTTGTTTTCCAATCTTCTGAGTCTTTTCTTGCGCTGGTGTGTTCTGTTTTATCTACATTTACTTTCAGGCAGTGTGTTTTTAGTGTTTTCTCTATGCTATTAACACCTGCATCCTTCTTGCCAATAAAGTCGATGTCGTCGGCGTATATTATTTCTGCGGGGACTGGTTCTTGTTTGTCGTTTTGCACAGGTCTTATGTCCCTAAGGGCATGTTCAAGATAGACTATAAAAAGGACGGGGCTTAGGCTGTCTCCCTGTGGTGTGCCTATGTTGGTGGTAAATGGCATTGGGTCGTTAGCTCCATTTATCTTAATGTCTATTGTTGTTTCACTGAGTAGAAACCGAATGATGCGAAGTTCGTCCTCGTGTATATCTATGTGTATTGGCAAATTTTCACACTTGCCATCTCAACTGCAAGTAGACCTAATCTTATTCATTCTTTGGGTCAAAAAACGTTCAGAACAATTTTTCACGCATTTTTATCAATGGTTTGCCCTAGATCTAGCTCCTTACATGGTTATAATGGTGATTAATTGAGGAAGCATTTTTCACCTTTGTGTAGACTTAGTGATTAGACCCTCGTAGAAAACTATATAGCGGCTCATCGATATCTTGATCTATTTTTCTAAAAGTCAAAACTGAGTAGCTATGCATGGAATTTGAAATAAGTTTATACAATGCATTTAGTTTGGGTCATCTGTTTAAAAATCTTGTTTATTTTTATATTTGGAGAACGAAGCAAAATTTGGAAACCATAATAGGCACTGAAGTTCTCTGTCTGCTTTACCAGACCATGGAGATCTTTATGGTGTATTTGCTACATTAAACTATAGGCCTAAGCATAAATGTCTACATGCACAGTACTTTTTTTTTTTTTTTGCTTCATCTTAAGCAACATCTGTTAATGTTGAAAGGTTGATTTGTATTGGTTTTAAGTTAAGGCTCTCTAAAATTATACAAATACTTTGATGTGTACTTAAAAATTGGAAAATTTCAAATAGAAGGTCAGGTGGAAGAACCGGACAGGCAGAAACAGTGAAGGGAAAGGAGAGAAGAATTATTGACAAACATGAAGAGGAAATCTATTTTCAAAGTTACCTTTTGTATTATGATCGATAACCCACCCAAGAGACTTAGTTGAATTTCTTTTGAAATGCTTCTCATTCTGTTTAGGCCACCAATAGAAGGAAGTCTGTATTTAGGTGAAAGCATTTGAATATTTTAAGGAACAAGAACTCAAAAAATAGAAATCAAATATTACAGAGATAGAGAATTAGCTTAAAATGCCTCATGTTCATCCTTCAAATCCTCAAGTATGATTTTAGATGTAATGTTGAAGTGTTCTGGTGAGAAATACAAAAAAAAAGAGAAAGGTCCTGGATAAATATAAAAATTGCATGTTTGCGGCAAATTCTGTAAGAACATTTTTTTCTCTTGTCCAGAAAACTTTCAGTACCATAACTTAAAAAACATTTCATTTCAACTGACTTGCATGGCCATGTCTGGTTTTTGGCCTTTGCAAAGTTCATAAAAAGGGTTTGAACATTTGTTTGTAAATTATGTCATTGCTTCCTGTCATTTATATGTTGCATATTTTTATGGTCATTTCTATTCCAATGAAATGAAACAATTTGGAATAGAAATGACCATAAAAACTATGGACATAATGTACTTTCCTTAGTTATAACAATTGTATGGTAAACTGCAAGCATCATCTTATTGTAATATAAATTCAGTGTAAAACAAGCTTTATCACAACTGCATTTTTTGTCAATAACTTTTCCTAGTGCGAAAAGTCTCATTTGGCAGTGATGCTACTCATATGCCCATTGCATTTCTTATGCTATGCTTGCAGTGTTAAATGTTAACATGTAAATTAAAGTATGCGTATTTAAAGAATTTTTTTTAAAACATAAAATTCAGATCAATATTAAAAACTATAACATAAACCTAGACATGAATGCCTTGAAACCAGTCCTTAATAAAAATCTCAGGAATAAAAGTTTGAATAATTACAGGCCTGAAGAAATATTTTGCCTTCTGAAGATGTTATTTAAATAAAGATCTGTCAATTTTAAAAGTATATTGGAGGGCTGAGCATATTTTTGAAAGTTTTTGCTTGCAATAAGCTGAAAAAGGAGAAAAAGCTAAAAAGGCTTATTTTCAAAGCATTTGGACTGATTGCAAGACAAATGTGTTTCCTGTGGTGTTGAATTTTTGGCAATTTTTTCTGTGATTGTCAACCTTGTATCGAATAAGATGCTAATTTAAAAAAAATATATATTGAAAAGATAATAAGTGACTTAGTACGTTTGGTGAAATATGTTACCAAAGTTTTCATTAAGCAGTATAACGATTAGGCCTACAAACCATAAAAAGTCATGGTAGAGTTTGTAAGTTAAGGTATTTTTTTTCTTGTTTGTTTAAATTAAAAATGTGTCCAAAATATATATATTTTTTAATTACAGTCAATTAAAAATGGTAATGCAATGTTCAAGAACAAAGATCTTTTTTTTTGTTTTTTATTTAAAATGCAGATCACATTTTATTAAGACACTAAGAGGGCAATTATTAGTGGGCTTGCCCTAAAATCCTCTGGCCCCTTCAGTTGCAGAGTCTAAACGGCTGTTGGCTTTTTACCGCTGGCTTGATGATGGTTAAAAAGCCTAGGCTTGCCAAATATTGCTGAGCAAAAAAATCTTTGTAATTTAATGGAGATTTCTTGTCATAATCATTGTGCTGTTTTCTTTTTACATCTTTTTATTCTTTTTTTTTTTTTCACTTTGGTTCTGCAGCAGAAGTGGAGACCTAGTGCGGTATGCATGATTACACATTTGATAGCTTTTTTTTTTCTTTTTTTATTTGTGTCTTCGTGTTCCTTTTCTTTTCATCATTTTATGCCCATATAAACAATTAAAGGTCTGGTTTTGGTCTTGAAGACTTTGCCTTGAGCAGATTTTCGTAATTTTTTTTTTTCTGATTTACACAACTTCATGATGGATATTGTTATAGGGCAGTCTTAATGACTTACTGATAATTCTTTTAAAAAACACAACTACTTCTGGGTCATTTTTTTTCCCTTAAAATGCCTTTAAGAAAATTTAAATGTATATATATATTGGGGCAGAATCAACCTATCTCTGCTCTGATTTCCATCGTGCAAAACTCATAGAATAGAATTTTAGGACTTCTGAGCAAGAGACTAATAATGATTTGAATGCGATGAGTTACTTATTTTGACTGATTTAAAGAGTTTAGTCTTATCTCTTGAATGTTTATTTAGGACCCACATTATCTTCTAAATCTTCCTCTAACTAAGCATTTGCTTTTATCTTCAAGATGTCATGTGTTTTGTACACTAGAAATTGATGCTGCTATTTTTTTTTAAAGAGGTTTGTACACAAAGGGTGTTTGCTGTTTATCAATAGATAAAATTATGATATGAGGGAAAATTCAGGCATTCATTAAGTTTTTGTCCCAGGCTGGTTACATTATAAATAATCATAACATGTCTTTAAACCTGTCAAATGAAGTTGTGTTTCACAAATATTACTTTTGAACTTAAAGTTCTTCATTCCTGAAAACACTAAATAGAAATACATATTATAGCACAGAGTCAATATTTCTGTAGCCAGTTTTGAAGCCCACAGAATACAATCAAGATTATATCAATGTTTTAAATTTTTCAGAAAAGGACTTGTTATTTATTTATCTATGAACTGGTCTCAAGTTAAAGATATCTCCAAAACCCAGTCATTTGTGTTTTCAACTCTCATTTGGTTCCAAGGTGTGCATCAAAAAAATTTGTCAATTGTTCTAAATAGCAACACAAAGTTTGCATAACAGAAGACATGAATTTAAGTCTTAAAATAATACTTTTTTTTTTTTTAAATGTGTTTCTTAGCTCCCAAGACTATTTTTCATTCTGTTGCAATTGTTAATTGCTGCATGCTGCTGTTTTTAGAGTTGATGTAATTTGGCTTTTTCTTTTCTAACGTTGTTTGATTCCTTGAATGACAAAATTTTAGGCTGAGGTAGTCATGCATTTTTTAGCGTTACATTTCTCCTTTCATTTTTTCCTTATTGTTGCATTTTTTTTTTTTTTGTTGTTGTTTTTTTTTAAGTTATCATTCTATTAATAGAACTTTTTTGGGTTCTGGTAGAGTCAAATTTATATTGCACTGAAACTTTAAATGGCATTAGCCTGATGATCAAACCAAAACAGAAGGGGAAAAGTATATGAAAGTGTCAACAAAATCTTGTGTATCCTCCACTTCAAGCTGAAAATGCCCCAGTTGCAAATGTGTGAACCACAGATGAATATGTGAGAGATGAAATTTAGGGCCTAGGGCAGCTAAAATTACTTACTTGCCTTGCAAATGAATATCAATGTCTTCTAGAGGTTTACTTTGTAAAAATATAAATTTAGAGTAAATTGAAAATTCTATATCTAAAGAACTAAATTGTTTTAAAAGTCATCTTTACAGTAATTGATGATGTGTAAGGAAATATGTATGTAAAAGGCATTTACATAACAATTGACTTCTTCTTAAACGTATGATAAGTGGTTTGTCACTTCAATGGCATATGTGACAAAAAAAATCACAGCTTGCTTTTTAAGTAACAACATTTTGAATGCTTTCAAACCTTTATTGATCATATTCCAGTAAACAATGTTAGATGTGCCAACAAATGTCAACTCTTTCTTTACTGTAATAACTCTGGCACAGAGATTATAGTGTTCAGTGTGCATTGAAAAGAATGCAAGATCTCAAAGCTTATGTGTAAATCCATGGCTTTTTAATTATGCGTAGTGAGTGGGTGCTACAGGGAAGGTGTGGGCTACTACCGCTGAAGTCTTTAGGCTAGAACGTTTTCAGAGTTGGTCCACTTTTGAAGATCTTGTACTTTTCTAAAGTTTTTTGATGGACAGTGGCATGCATGGTTTTCCAAATTGTTGCGAAGATATGATTTCCTATTTATGAATGAGTAATAAGTTCTTATGTTGGTCTGCCTTAGCTATAAGTTATTATTGAAAACAGAAATCTGCAGTGCTTTGCTTTTAAAGGTTTGAATTGGCTTCCAGTGACAGGTGGCCATCAGGCCTGTGATAACCAAAATATTAAATTTTCTGAATAATGAACTTATTGCGAATTTCCTTTGTATTTTATTTGTAATGTGTATCAATTAGTATGGATTTCTAACTTATATTTTTGTTGACAGATTACATATTGTGATTTCCTTTTTTGTGTGTTTGTGATGTGATATAAATTTCTTGGTATATTGAATTTGTTGTTATTCCTTCTTTCTACAGTTATATATATAACATTTTTTACCTAAATATAATAGGAAGGTTGGTGAGATTAAGAATAGTTTTTGCATTATCCTACTTGTGGAGGAAATTAAAAAGCAATATATCTTATATTTACAAGTAGAAATTAATATGTTTCTGTCATCAAGTTTTGAGTTTTCATTTATTTTAAATCTCTCCTGTTTTATTCACCCAATACGTGCAGTATATTTTTATCTCTCTTCCTTTTTTCTGGAATAAATAAATAACATGCTTTCCATATTGTGAGCTTTTTCTCATTTGAATTTGATTTACTTCCAGGCCCAAAAATTTTATTCAAAACTTCTCTTGTGGCAAGTCTTAATGAATCTGATGTTGCATAGTATTTACCTTTAAAAAGCCAAGATTTTGATTTTGTTTTTTTTTCCTTCTTTCAATTAAAAAAAAAAAAATTTTTTTCCAAGAAGCTTGAAGTGTATACCAAGATTTTCAAGCACAGAATCAGCTTTCATTTTGACAAGGCTTTACAAAAATCAGTTTTTATTTTAAAACATTCAGTATGCTTCTTTTGTTGCACTTTGACAGGTCTTGCATCAAAGGATATCTCATATTCAACCTGTTCGCAAAATTGTCTATGGATGCTTCTTGTGTATACACAGTAATTGTTGCTAGCAAATGCTTTGATACTTCAATGTTTAGCTAAAAGATCGGGAAAGAAAGAACTACAGCGAAAGCCCTGATGCTGAGCTATTATATGATATCTCAATCGATAATACCGCGTGTGAAAGAGTGATAAAAAAACAGGAGTACAAATGTATGCATAGATAGGGAAAGAAAGAAACTAAAGTGAAAGCTATAATACAGAGTTATTGTATGATATCAGACAATTATATTATACTATATAATCCGAATACAGACCACTTTGCATTTTCAGTTACTTCCAGACATTTAAACCTAACATGTCCTATTCCTGCAGCAGGAAGTGAAATAAGCCATTCTTGATATAACTTATTTCGTATCACAAAGATCACCTACTTGCATTTTCACTTCTGAAGACTAGAAATATCCTTTTGTTATCTTTTACTCTCCAACATTTTAATAAACCAATCATATTTCTAGCTGATTTTGACCAAATTATTTCATGATCCTTTTCTTTAAATTTCACTTCTTAAATAATTTAGAGAGCAATTATTCTATTTTTGTTGTTTTTATTTTTGCTTTCTTTGGAACCCCTTGAATGATAATTCTAGTGTCGAAGATACTTTGCATTTGAAATGGTCTTCAGAATGTGGATTTGGTGTGCTCTGAAGATTACTCTCCTTCAGAATTACAACAATTGCATCCTAAGCTACAAGCCTTGCTGCAATGTTGCCAAAGAAATTCCCATAACCGTACCTATTTTCCAATTACTTTGCAAACAAAAATCTCATTTAGCAGACACTACACATATCAGTGACAAGTATTGTTAAGCAATGTTATTGCTACCTTCAATAAAAACTGTCATGCATCTGAATTGGTCACACAGAAACCTTTACAACAAACTAGAAATGTATTCCAATCCTCTTTGAAGGCTAGACCAAAGCTCCTTTTTATGAAATAGAATTCTTGACTAAAGGGTTTTAAATTTTCTGAGGAGCCAAACAAAAAGAAAACCACAGAACAATCACAAAATGTACTTTATTTCATGAGCTTTGCCAAGCAGAATATTTATAAGCATATCAAGCACATGCACACATAGCTCTGCTTTGAAGATTATATTTAGTCTGCTTGTTCAAAAAATTAGGATGACTCAAAGCATTTGTGCCTTTTTTTTCTTCTTACCTATCATTCTGTTTATGAAATGCTGTATTTAAAGAGCTCCTTGTAAAACCTACTTTTTTCTATGCATACTTCAAATGTCTGTGCTTAAATTTGTTGGGACTGGGCTGAATATTCAGAGTCAAAATCTCCCCGTGGCTTGCATAATGTTTGCTTATATAACCATTTTCTCTTATGAGCATTCTCAAAGTGTTCTTTGTAAATTTTTGTTTTAGCAAACTCTGTGATACTTTTGTTTCACACTTTCACTTTTATTTTTAAGAATGTTTCTAAGTTTTTTTTTGTTTTTTTTTTTATTTTCCTCAAACGTGAAAGAACAATCTTGGCACTGATTGCAGTCAGGTGTTGCCAATAGTGGAAATCTAAAGGTGGAAAAAAATCACTGGGACTGGTTTTGATAGTCTAAATATGGAACAAATGATAGTGTAATGTGGCAATGTAATTCAAACTGTAGGAGGAATTAATATCATTGCTATATGGTAGTACATGTATCGCAGCTTAAAAAAAAAAACAGTGCAAGTCAGTTTGATCTTGTCAAATCATTGTCTGAATTTTGTGCTCATCTTGGGCTTAGCTCCTCATAAAAAAATTGTCTAAAATACATATAATTTTTCTGTCGCCATACTTATGGTATTTTTTGAGGTAGATCTGTATTATTTTAAATAAAAAGTGAAAGTGGTTTCGTGTTTTTGTTTATATATAAAAATTTATGTTTGTAGTCTGTGCAAATAACATGTCATACATTTCATGGAAACAAAAAAAAGTTTGCTTCAGTATGCATATTCTTTCAATTTAAATTTTGTCTACTGACTCTCTTCCTATACTCTCTTTCTGTCTGTCTGTCTCTCTCTCTCTCTCTTTCACTCTCTCTCTTTCTCTCCCTAAATGTATGTGTGTGCTTTTTTCTCTTTCCCTCCCTCCCTCATACATGTAAACAGCAGCAGTGATTTATTTTCATTCAGTTCAGCTTTAAAATTATGCTTTCTTTTTCCTTGTGCTTTTCAGGTTGGTGGACCCAACCAACAATACTGAGATTGCAAGCTTTCGTATCCACCGCATCATGTTCTGTGCAAGAGGGCCTAGTGAAACGCCAGAGAGGCAGTGCTTTGCATTCACCTGCAGTCATGGCAACAGTGTTGATAACAGCATCTTTCAATGCCATGTACTCCGTTGTGATATTCCAGAAGCGGTGAGCTTTTGCCTTGTTATATGCATCAAAGAAAATTTAATGGAAGCCATTTAGAGATTAAGCATTTCTAGCTCAAAAGCCTTTCAAAAAGGTGACAAAAGTTGTGCCATAATAAATTTGGGATTGATAAAGATTAGTTTGGAGAGATGAGTTTAAAATAATTATATTAAATGAATTTTCCTTTATTTCATCATTTCTATGGAACATGGAATACTCTTTACAATAATAATTCTATTGTATGTAAAAAGTTAGTTCTTGTTTTCAAAGAAAAAAGACAAAAGATAAAGAGAATTCATTTGTTTTTCTAAATAAAGTATAAGGTAATTACTAATTAATAAAAATGTGTACTCTACCTTTTTACATTCAAGGTGCCCAAAATCTTGTATTGCTTTGCAAATACATTCCGCCGAGTGCCCAAAAATCCGCAATCGTCAGACATCTCTGAAGAACAGAGGGCTCCACTAGACTTTGTGTTTACTGTCAGCCTCGATTTCCGTGAGGATGATGGCAAGGGCAACTTCTCTGCTTGCCCAAAGGACAAAGATGTGTTCAAGTTTAAAGTGAACACAGAGAAGCGTCTTCAAATCTCAGTTCAGCAGACTGGTCCACGGGAGATCAGAATTGAGCGGTAAGTTTATCGTGTCACAACCTTGGCTCAGGCAAAAAGTAAAACGGCAGCTGTCTTCTGAAAAAGTCTGTGCATAGATTGAGCAGTTTAGGGATAAAATACTCTCTAAAATTAAAAAAGTCTGAAAACAATTTGAAATTGGGAGGTTGATTTATTTATTAATATCATTTTTTTTTTGTTTCAACTACCTGCTAAGGAACCATTTGAAGAAAGAAGATAAACAGGCCTGCTAAGTTCATCTCTGGAAGAATTTGAAATGTTCCGTAGCTTTATGAACCAAAATGTTCAATTGGTAGGTATTGATAAGCACAGAAATTCCTGGTATAATATAAGAAAAAAAACAAAAAGCAAAACAAAACAACAAAGTACAGCTGAGAACTTGAAAGTGATTGGTCAAGTGACGATAAGTGATCAGTAAGACCTAAGTGGTTGGACATGTGTTGGAGAGAATTGGTTTTGTACATGCAATTTGGGGTCAGGTTTCCCACATTGACTTTAGGATGAGAAGAGAGGGGGACAATGGGTTGCTCTCTTCTTTTTTTGGCATATGACGCTTGGTGAGTCCAGTAGATATTGGTGCTTTTTGGCAGATCAGACATAGTGTTTATTAGTTTTATCTAATGTTCCAGTACACTGTAGGATTTTTTATGATGTAATATGCTAGCTTGCCTACGGTTGGAGCCAAAGGGTTAGGGGAAAAAGTCATGCTGTGAAAAATTCTCATTGTGGGAGTTCAAGTGCACAGTCAACTATAAAAATGTAAAATATAATGGTAAAATAAATGGTCTCCTTAGTCCAGCCAAGTTCTCATGAAAAAAATTCTGTCAGGATTGGTGTGTTACATCCTAGAATGTGTTCATTGATATTTTATGTGTGTTTATTTTTCAAAGGCTTTTTTATGTCTTCATACAAAAACACTGGATTGGGCCGGGGATAGGGAAATATATTTTAGCTGTGCCCTTTTTTTTCTCTGACTGATCCATTGACATGAGAGAATCAGGCCTCTTGGCCATCTCTTTCTTCTCCTACTTCAAAACTAGTTTTAAAAAAGCTGTAATGATGGTTTATTATGTGTTAGATGTTGATGGCAGGCATATCAATCCTGTAAAGTCCTAATCCACAAAAAAAAAGGCACTTCAATAGTGGGATCTTAAAGCAAAAGAAAAAAAAGCCTCTGCCCCATGAGTGACTGACCGTGACACAATGCTTATATCAACCCAGCACATTAGGCCTGCAAGTTACAGCAGGCATTACCTGAAGCATCATTCTCTCTCCCTCTCTCTCTTATACACACACACACTCACACACACAGACACTTCTCTCCTCTGTTTGTCTTGTTGGAGATACTGCAACTCATAATAGGAAAAAGAAATTAATTTCATGGCTTGGGACTTAAGGGATGTTGATAAACTCAGAAAATTTCTAGATTCCTCCAGTGGACCCCTGCCATAGGCAAGTTTGGCTTACTGTAAATCTTGCTACTGACAGGGATTTTTACTTTAGAATATAGGAGGATAAAAGAAAGAAATGGTAAGGGTCTTGCTTTATGCAAGGTCCCGCTGAGTCCTAGGCTGCTGTAGATGAGCTTTAGTATGCTTGCTTTATTAGAAACTAGAGACTGTGTATATAAAAGATAAGTTTGTTTCAGGTGGGAAAAGTTTGTGAACTATTAATGATTGATCTTGTGTGTAGTAGTTTCTAAGCCCTTTGTGAATGTAATATTGAAGTGCTGTGTGATCACAAAAGTAATTTACACTTGAGATTCAAACCTCGATCTATTTATATGTTATCTGAAGTCAAGTGCTGGTGGTTTTTCTAAGCTAATAAACTTTTCTCCATTTTTTAATCATTTGGCGTTATTCAAGTCCGTCTGCCTAAACAAAAGGAAATCAACTGCCACCTGTGCTAATGTTGATTAATCGGATCTTGTGCAAATTGGCCTCATCTTCTACCAGTTATGACACATTTTTTCACTGAAAAGAATTGAGGTGCATGTCCCGATACTTGATTGAGAGAAAACAAGAATATGCAAATCCTTTTCCAGCTGTAGACCAGAACGCATGGGACTCCATAAAGGTGGTAACTGCTTCAAAGCGATGCAATCCCACTATCATAGCTGTGTTTCTTCATATTATGAATCACTACTGCAAACTTCTGTTTGTTAAGCCGAGGCTGGGCTAAAAATACGCTGGACCATTGATATGTTCATGCCTTTGGGGGTTTAAAACAATACATCTACTTATCAATTGCATTGTTATTTAGCATAAAGCAACAGTACTAATACCTCTTTAGGTCACAGAGTTACAATATCCATTTAAAATAAAACTGACTTTTACAACTTCAGTTTGGGTGAATTTTACTGCTGTATGACACACCGATCAATTTTTCAAACACAGAACAAAGTAAAAAGCATACACTTGTTGATTAAACAAGTGAAATTTTTCTCTACTTTGTTATAGAGGTGTACAGAAAAAATTTCAGTATTTTTTCTACACGCAGACTCAAGCCAAGACATCTGTCCTTTGGAGTAGATAATTTTGAAAGTTTATTAATAAAAAAAAATGATCATGAGGTTTTATCATTAAAAATTTTATTCAGTTTTAGAAAACAAGCTTGGAATTTTAATAAGAATTTTAACATAATCTTGCTGATCTGTTTTTATTTTTTTGTTTTTTTTTCTGTGGTGATAAATGAGCATTCAAATTTTTCATGCTCATTAGCTAGACGCTTTTTGTTAGCAATAGTAAATTTAGTCTTAAAGTTTGCAATTCATGACTTATTTGTGAAAATTTTTTCTCCCATTTTTCTTTGACTCTGAAGGTGTTTTGGTCTGCTTATATCCCCTGGTCGTAATGTTCAGCATAGCGACATGCAGTTGATTGAGATGGTGAGTACACCCATGGTTATTTTTCTCTGTCTCTAATATTGCAATTTTCCTTGTGGAGTGCACCTCTGCCCATGATGAAAATTTTGGCAATAAGTGTAAGTTATGTTATCCCAGTCCTTTCATCTAGAAAACACAAAATTCAGGCCTCTTTTAAGTGCTTGTATATTGCTACACTGATGGACACTGAGATTTAGATGATGGTGTTCTTGCACCTTAGTTATGTTAAGTTTGGTTTCCCTGAGTGAGACAAATAGAGTAAAATTAGGGATCTAGGAGATTTGCAGATGGCTTTGTTAGGGCTGTATTGAAATCTATAGAGAGACTGATGCTCTCAAAGATTTGTGTGTGTGTGTGTGTGACAGAACATTTCATAAGATTTGACTGTTTTTTTTTTTTATTTTATCCAAAGAAATAACATGAACCTTATACTAGAGAAAAGCATATATATTTCTTTTTTTTTTGTCTTTTTTTCATCGGGATATTGTTCTTATTTTGCAATCCTTGCAGCTCTGGCTTTTTCTGGTTCTTGACAGACTTAACTACCAAATTGGTTCTGCGTAGACCCACAGAGCATATATAACTTGACCAGACTTGGAATTCAACCCAAGACTTCTTGCATGGTAGCCAAGCTTCCGGTGAAGATTTCATGAATGTGCACCTTTCCTATCTAGTACAAGGCCCCTTATATTTGTAAACGCTGCCAAACTGGCATGAGTAATTTGCAAGTTCTAGTGATGCTCCCTTTATTTTTATGCAGGTCTCAATGGCTTACGCCCCTGATACAAAGCAGTTCAACATCACTGGTCTTTGGGATCCCTCAGAAAAGTGTTTTGCTATTCTTAACACCGAGACAGAAAAAGGTGAGGCATCAGCACATCAAGTTTCAATTAAAATAATGAAAAAAGTGCAGTTACCTGTTCAACACTCTTCCTTTACTCAGGTTTCCTTTTTATTTTAAATGTCTTTTGTGATGCCCAGTCTGTATCTTTCATTTTCTTTTATTTTGAAGAATTGAAGCCATGCTTTGATTGTACAGAAAAAATAACTATAAGTTCTCCCTATCTTTGTTTTATAGCATTCACAAAGTGAAGCAAACGTAAACAAAAAGCAAATGCGCATAATTCTGGACATTAAAAAAAATGCATATATAGCTCAACAATTGCACAACAAAAATTGACTGGAGGATGGGAAGAAAGTATTTAATTTGCAATTATTTATGTACAGCTGGCCTGCAAATTTAGCCAATTTGCTGATCTGTATAACTGAGTTTTAATGGAAACACTAAACAATGAAGGTTAAAAAAAAATTAACAAAAAAAAACATGACTCATCTTTTTATGTGGAAAACTTTTTATATGCATTTTTGGACTTTCTGTACATAAATGATAACTTTTACTTCTTTAAATGAGGACTTTGATTGAATCCAGTGGTGTAGATCAACAGTTCAACTCATTTTATAGGACTGCTGGAGATGTCTTTTCTTTTAGCTGAAAGGTTTTTGAAGATATCAGTTCTTCAAAAACTGTTGAATGATTTGAGAATATTGATCAATACAATATTCTTGAAATTTTTATTGTCTTTTACTGATGTCCAATGAAGTAAAGGTAGTTCAGAGTTTGTGATACATCCCAATAAATATTCAAAATTCACTCAGTAAAGAAAAACCAGCGACTGTAACCGGGATTTTATTATTTTGTGATCTACTGTTACTGGGTCAAAGGCAATGCTTGGATTTGATCTTATGGCCATGAATAGATAATGACTAACTTCTCAATGTTTTTGCTTGTTGAACCAAATGAATGTCTTGGATACATGGGGGATCAATTGTGAAGGGTAGCCCAAGGTAGAAACAATAGACGTTTTTGGTTGATGACCTATGCTTTAAGAGGGGTGAGGAAAAAAAGAACTTCTTTTGTTTTGTGTATCTAAAAAGTTTTTTATTTTATGAATACATATGATATTTTGATTAAAGGATGATCCATTTCTTGTTTTTTGGACAAATAAGAATCTTCTACTTCACAAGTCATTAATATTAAAAATTCTCTTTCAGATACCCGTGTATTTTTGACAGTGGCAGTAGACTTGGTGTTGTTTGGCATCCAGGAACCAGTACGCTTCACACTTGAGACCAAGGCCAAGATTTTCTCATCCTCAGAGAGATTCTGGTATCTCAGTCGAAAGGTGTTTACAGAACAGTTTAATGTGTGTGTGAAGCAGGTATGTATTTAGTTGAGGATTACAGGAAAACAGTTCAAGTAATGTACTTTTCAAAGCTACAAATACAGACATTCTGGCTTGTAACTGACTCTGAGATGGTGAAAAATGCATATTTCTGATAAGGGTTTTTGGATTAAACCTTACCTTGAATTGTTATGTTGATTTAGTGGTAGAATTGATGGCTTTTTTAACTCCTGTAGCCACCTATATTCAGTTTCATTGAGAATAATTTCAAGTTAGTTGAATTGAGTTGCCAATGGTAATTTACACAATTTCAATAATTCTGTTGTAGCAAAATGAAGTGAAATATCGTCCATAGACTTACAGACTTGCTAGTGTGTACGCAATTGCGTATTTGAGCACACATAACTTGAAAAAATAAGCAAATATGCGGCAAAAAATTTTGATATGCATTTTTTTCAAACGTAATAAGCGAAACCAGTGGAGGGTGTGATTTGCTGAGCAGGCCTTTTTTTACTGCTTAACTGGGTTTGCTATTTTCCTTGCAATGACGACTTGGCTAGATCGACCATTTCTTTATTCAAGAAAAAGAATGATTCGTTTGATTTCTACGGGAAGTATGACTACTACGTCGCTTCACTGGTCAGCCACTCATTAGGCCAGGCTAGCAAAGTGCTTTGTTTTATTCAGTTCGTATCAGGCCTGGTACTAGATCAGTTTAAATTGGGATTGTCAGTTTTGAAATAAGCATTTTTGGTTGAGAATAAGCAAAATAGGTCTTTTCTGGCCGTTGTAATAAGCAAAACTGATTGCAAGGGTTGGCAAGTCTGGACTTAACACTATCAATACTGCACTTCTTTCGGCTTCAGCAGAATTCATAAATGCAAACACTCTCACACTATAATGTTCAAATACTAAAAATGTGATTGTTCTTTATTTATCCTGAGCCAAGATGATGAGTTTTATTGTTATTTTCAAAACATTGTGCAGAACAATTTTATATAAAAAAAAATTCCCATTCAGAACTTTTAAATGTAACATTTGACTTTGAGCTGATTTATTGTGGACAAACAACAATTTTGCTCTGCAAATTGACTCTTTGTAATGTTTCAGGTCATTTGTTCACAAATTTGCTACTGCAAGCAATGCCAAAAGCACTGTGAATAATTATGTGTGCACATTCAGCAATAAAATATTGTAAAGTAACATAAACGTCATCTGACCATTTTTTTAAGTTTATCAAGAATAAAAAAACCTAGTATATTGTCATCACAAGAAAAAAAAATAATAGTTGAATGCATTGATATTCACTTGTAATGAATAGTCATTATTATCAAACAGAGCCAGCTTTCAACCAATGTTAGTCGATATTTAATTTCAACCCCTGCCTCAAATGAGATACATATTGAACAGAATAAATCATTGAAATTGCCACAGCTTTGCAATGCTTCAAACTTGATAGAGATATAGTAATTCTGTGCCAAGATGCAAGTGCTTCAACTTTCTTAAAAAATACCTACGGAGGGACAATAAATGTACTATAAATGATTTTACTGTTGTTGTTAAATGCTCTAATTTGCAAAATTTGACTGACTAGGCTCTATCTTAAGAGAATTGTGTATGTGTAAATATCTCTCTCTCTCTCTTCAGCTCCAGGGTGGCAATGATGGCAGGGATACATTTGAGGTTGTGAAAGTGGAGAGTCAGACAGAGAGAGAGCGCCGCTCTCACAACCTGAACCTCAATTTGAGTGGGACCAGCCGGGCCCCTTTGGAAACTGTCATGACGCCACAGGAGGAGGGAGAAGATTCAGGTAAATACCAAAAGTTGTTTGGTGTTGTATTGAAACAAGCTGCCTTTATTGCAGCTGAGCCTGAGAGATGTAAGAGTAATTTGCAGAATTCCAGGAAGAAGAAAAATCTGAAATTATACTTAAAAATGGAGAACAGTCATACAGTTTTTCCTCAAAGACCAAAAAAAAGCATGAAATATAACTTCAGAAAAATGGATTTTTAAAAATCGGATTCGTAACTTTTGAAGTGAAGAGTAAGTTGGGTTGGTAATATTTTTTTGATATTCTCTGTACCTACTTGATATTTATCCCATTTGGGATATCTATAAATAATTTTGTGATCTGTGGGTGAAAGGAAATTAAAATGTAATGACAGTTTGAAGATTCTGAAGCGTTGACCACATGAATTGCAAACTCTTGCACATTGGAGAGTGTGTCACAATTATCTAAGATTTGCCCAGCAAATGAGAGGCAGGGGAGACAATAATTATTAATGAGACTGTTTAGCATTTTATTGACAAAGAAAAAAAATCATAAGAGATAGTGCTGAATGATGCTAATGGTGGGTGGGAGATAGGGAGTTGGAGAAAAACAACAGCCATTGTTGTACTAGAACTGTTACAAGATCATAAACAAAAATGGCAAATGACAATGTTTGATGTCCCTCTCACATGGGGCATGATATTAATAGAATAAAAGAAAAAATTATGAAATTGATCATTTCTGGTGTTTTCCTTGCTGTCTTGGGCCCCCTGGTAATCTCAGGGATCCTTGAAAACATCAGATTTCTCCAATTGACTAAAAAGCAAATTTTTTTTGACATACCTTTTAGCTTAAATTCATTTATTTTGACACTCAACTTAGTAAAGCTAGTCTCATTTTTATGCTCTATTTCTTGTAAATAGTCAAGAAAAAAAAATTGCAGCCAAGAGCAATTAAATTAGCCATGAGAGTGAACATATACTTGTGGTGCCACGTAAGATATTCTACTTTTATTATAATTAAGTGTTTTATGTTTTATATTTATTATATAAAAATATGTATCAAATTCTTTCTATTTTTCATCCCTGTTTTCTGGGGAGAGCTTGAAAAAAGTCTTCTCTCATAATTAAATTTGTGTACTGACATGAGCAACATAATACTGAACCATTAAAATAAATATGAAAAATTGAAAGTAAAAATTAAAATCTTGATTGCTTTGGTTTACAATGTGTAATGTATCTGTGGCAAGTAATCGCAAAATAAGATGGTTTCAAAAAAGCCTGTAAGACAGAAAAAGAAAAAAAAAACTTGGGATTTTTTTTCTCTTAAACTCTCAAAGTCACAATACCAGATTCATAAGAACAAGTCTCAAGATATAAATCTTGTGCGTGAATAAAAATAAGTAATACATTGTCTCTCAGTAATTGTTTTTTTCTTTCTCCCCTTTTGTGAATTCTACATTCTATGACAGTTGTGTGCCATAAATATCAGTAAAATTTTATATAGTTCTAAACTCACTCAATGCCCTCAATTTTTCAGAGTTGCTTATGCTCGGCACCAGATTTTGAGGGGTTTTTAAAAAATTCCCATGGCTCTTAATCAATGTATAAGAAATTTGTCCATGTAATAAAACAACAACTGATCTTTGTAATGAAATGAATTTGAAAGCATAGCTGTAAAAAAATTTTTTTTTTGAAAGATTTTTTAGAATATTACCATTTTTGGGTGTGAAACTTTTTTTTAATAGCTATAAATAAAAATAAATAAAGCATATGAATGAAAAAAAAACATATTCTCTCTTTATTTTTTGCCTTATCTCCTTTGCTAACATTAGTTCTAGATTTAGATGTGGATGGTTGGTCTGAGCTTACAATTAGTTTTTTTTTTTTTTTTTTTTTTTTTACTAATTTTAGGCTTAGGTCTAGATTTAGATCTAGACTTGGACCCACCTGATTCAGAATCTGAGCTTGACAATTCTATATCTAGATCTACATAGATCATTTTCACAACTTTTGTCGCTCTGTTTGGTATTCTGGGTCTTTATCTGAATCTACAACCGCTTCTGATTTGTTCTCAAACATAGCAAACACATTTCTGTCAGTCATGGTGACTATTTGATAGCAGAGAAATCAAGTGTCACCCACCTCAACTCAACTGAAAAACATTACCTGCACAATGTTCTGATAGAAACTGAAGGTGGACTTAGAAAAAAATTCAGTAAAAAAAAAAGTAACCGATAAACTCCCTGATACTTTTACAGTAGCAGAGGTGTTGTTCTTGTATGTAGGGTAATTCCCCTACCGATCAAGTCTATGGCAGCAGAGGAAATAAATTATAATGGCCAACCCGTGTGCCCCATGGGGGATCGGCTCCGGGCAATTAAAAGCCTTTCCCGTGTAACGCACAAGAAAATCCCTGGGTGAGTTAATATTGTATACTGATATTTCCTGAAACAGTTTTGAAAGGTTTTACAGTGTTTGATACCTTTTAACACGTATGTAAAGTTGAAGGCTTTCTAGGGTGCACTATATGGTTGGCTTTTTCTCTACAGCCAAACAATGTCTCATTTTAAAGTGAATGTCCAACTTATTTAATTGTCATTATTAGACCTACTCACGTTATCCGTATTTAAATTGTGTTCTTCATTTTATTATTTTTTTAACTCAGAGGGTGATGAACCCCTACTTAGCGGCTCTGGAGTTGTTAGCAAGGACATTACAGATGGTATCCTTCTAGAAACTTGGGCAGAGGTTCTCACCCGTTGGCATGCCAATCTGGCCTCTCGACCCAAGCAGGTGACCCAGATGTGTCGTAAAACAATCCCAGAGGCCCTCCGAGGAGAGGTATGGCAGCTCCTGGCAGGGTGTACAGATAGCCAGGACTTATTGGAGGCATACCGTGTGCTTATTACCAAAGTAGGTCACAAAAAGATTGAGATCACATTTTCATTGGTGTTTGTTTTAGATGTTAAGCTTTTTCTTGGAGTCCTGTCTTTAAGCTTTCGAGTCCGTAAAGAAATGCATGTATCGATATGCTCTTATTCGAAGATGTCAAGAGATAAAGATAATTAATAATCATTTCACTTCTCTGCGTTTTGATAGAGATAAGACATCCAAGGCTATTTGAGATATCTGGGTGTAAAATAGAACAGTATTTTACTCCAAAATTTTCCATAGCATGTCCTTCTTTCTTTCTTTTTTTTTTTTTTCAATGATAAATCTCCAGATCTGGACGGGTTCAAAAATGAATCTCTGCTGGAATCAACTCTAAAACAATGGCTTGAATCTTTAACAAATTACCACATCATCATTATGGTTCTTTAACACTACAAGTTTATTTAAGGAAACTTGCCAACCTGGTCATATTTGATTGGTACTACAAAATCTAAACTTTCTAAATATAATTTTTCTTGGAAAACAAGGCACTAGCCTACAAAACAAACCAAGGAAAACCAGTGAATAAAGAAGTGTTCAAACCGGCTACTAAGGGAATTCTTCTTATTCTAGTTTACTGATTTGCTGATTGCTTTCTTTGAAATGGCATTCTGAGAAAGCTTCATTCAAGATACTGTGAACTCCGCTTGTAGTTTAAAGTTGTTCATGCGAAACAATTAAAAACATGAATGAGAATTTGATGGTAGATGATAAAGAGGTAGAAAAATATATAGATTATGAGTGGGTGAAAGAGAGTTTAAAAAATAAGTCTTATCTGTGATCAGGCTGTGTCAAGCATGGTAGGTCTTTTCTTTAATAGTAAGTAGTCTAGAGTCTAGATAGATAGAGTTGTGTAGAGATAAAATCAGAGGAAGACAACAGTGATGGGAAGGAAATTGAGGAGGAAGCTGATTCAGCTGTAGATCTAGGAGAGATGCAGAAGTAGAGAATATTATAAAGCGCATTCCTAAGCTAGAGGACATAGATAGCTTTTCTTCTATCTGGAAGACAGATAGCTTCCCCTTGGCTGCAAACTTAAACTAGTTTACAGGAAAGATAAGCCTTTTAAAATATGAAATATATTCTTAAGAATTAAATGACTTAAATAAATGGTGTGAAATTTTGTAAGAGTATCAATCCTTATAAGTTAGAATTTCTGCAAAATTTTGATTAACTAGCTCTATTAGAACTTTACTTGATGCTCTGAAGGAGTATTCAAACCTTTTTTTTGTACCATCTTAACTGAAAGGGTAAATGAATCTTTGACAACTCCCTTAAAACATGCAATGGTCAAATCTGAGGACACCAATATTCAAATCCATATCTCATATTTGCCAATGGGACAAGACGTCAACCGAGTCAAAAACTCCTGTATCGACTACAATTTTGTTTTGCATTAACCCCTCGACTGCCGTAGGGTTTGTAACGCCCTGTGCAGGGGAGTAAATTGCTATATAAGACATGTAATGATGTATCTGATCTGTGGCCATAACTCTCTTATTTTACCTCATATCTTTTTGAAAATTTGCATGTATACTCTAAGAATGATAGACTACTTGATTGACAAAAAAAAAAATTTGCAAATTGATGTTGTTGTTATTTTTTTTTACATAATAATTGGGAAAAAGGGAGGGCGTCCTGGTTCATCGTCAGTGCGATAATCTCGAAGAATTCGAGGCACAGCCAGTTGATCTAGATCTAAATCTAGGCCTAAATCTTCTTCTTCGGTTTCATCACCATCATACAAATCTTCATCATTGCTGTCAGCATCATTCAACACTTCTAAAAGAGCCTCTGAAGTGGATAAACAAGGCCTAAATCTTTGCTGGGCAGCCATGCCGGAAAGTTCTGTCTTCTCTCTATCAAACGGACGAATAAAATTCAAATGAATAAAAAGTTTCGCAAAATTTTCCGACCTAACGCATTTGTATACAAGGGGAAACCACTGCAGTAAAGTGAAAGCCATTCCCAAACCAGTATCCTCCCATTTTATAGTAAAAAATCGGTGACGAAATAACCCCGAGTGAGGTTCGGGGCATAGGCACACAGGGTCGCCATTTTACCCAGAGTGAGACTCGGGGTAGGGCAGTCAAGGGGTAGGAGTTTTTGACTCTTCCCCCTTTCCCAGCTATGTCAGCCATTACTTATTTTGGCAATGTACCCCTTGAGTAAAGGCGAAATTACTAAAGCTCTGAAATGAGACAAAAAATACCAAAATCTTGATTTAAAAAAAAAACAAAAACAATAACAACTCTATTTGACGTTCTCCTAAATTAAGAGATTATCATTACTTAAAAAATGAGTAGAGTATGTATGTAAAACCTTACCTTTTAAAGCTTTTTTGACAATCAAACCATAACAGTGTATTCATTGGTTCTGAAAAAAAAATCCAGTGTATCTGTATTTTTTTGCTTACTCTGGCCATTTTCTTGATTAAAGATTAACATTGTCAGTGCTAAGGAAGGGCTTGGTAATTTACTGAAATGAGGACTCAGAACTAATGTGGCTTCATTTGGTTTCCTGTCCTCTTTTTCTAAATATATCTATTAGGTAATGTTGAATCATAAATGTTTCTCTCTTTCTGGATTTTACTTTTGCAAGGATTCGCCATCAGATGCTGTGATACAGAGAGATATCAACCGAACATTCCCAGCCCATGACTTTTTTAAAAATGCAGGTGGTGAGGGTCAGGATTCTCTCTACAGGATAAGCAAAGTAAGTGCAATATGCCTTAGTGATTAACAGCAGAAAAAAAATAGTCGTCAAACTGTTCTCTTTTAGTAAAAAGGAAAATTAATAAAATAACAACCATAAATTATAACATTCTAAAACAGAGTAGAATAACACAGTAGATAGATTTGAATTTCAACATCAGGTTTGTCCAGTAAAAATAAATCTTGTACAAATAGATCATAAATCAAATTTCACCATTTTCTTGATGTTATTTTTAAAATCAATGTTCATCTTGCAATGCTGCAAAGTAAAGTGATATGATGTTGATTTTCTTCTTTAAGATTGAGGAAAATTTGTTTTCCCACATCATTCATTTGTCTCATTAAAACTTATTTCAAGTAATGTTAACTCTACAACTGTAAATAAGGCCGATCATTGGATATTATCCTCTTTCTTTATTGTTTATGGCGGGTTTCACAAAACTGGTTCCCCAAACATCTCAAATTTTGGAAAAAATAAAAGTGATTGAAAATAGTCTTATTATATATCAATGGAAAGGAAATTTTATGAGGATTTCAAATA
>BLXT01008064.1:2893647-2906598 GCA_019648995.1 Plakobranchus ocellatus
GCTGTCGTTACTTTTCCTTTGGTTATTTTTAGGCATTTCACCTTTTCCAAATACTCTGACTATATCTGACATTTTACAATTATATATTTTTCCCGTACAGAATTTTTTTATGAACATTTACGCCTTGTAAAAAAGAATACATGAGATATAACTGTCCATATTTGTATAAACCGTTCACGCTATAATGGCTCACATACACATAAACCCTATCCCACTATGACATTAAAAAAAACATCGACAATTATATGAGAATTTACATGGAGGTCTTGAAGAAAAAAGTAATTCCTAAACAACACCTGCTTGAGTTTCACTGCCTTCCTTATATTTACGAACAAAATATTGGACTTGGTCTATTGGGAGAGCAAGTCGGTGAACTCATTCACTCCACCATTGCAAAAATGGAGAAGAGGACAACTGGCATGCGTGAAGGAGGAAAAAAAATGAAAATAATAATGGAATGCCATCTTCTCCAGGTCGCACCTTTTTTTTTTTNNNTTTTTTTTTTTACAAAAGTATATTCCCCCAATAGAGAGACAGAGATTGATGAAAGACTAAAGATTTAGCCAATATTTTTGGTTTGTAAATATTGTTTTAAATAAACATAGATGCAGACCCATGCATGCACACACAAGCGCAGCATACATAGTATATAATATTTTCACATTTTACATATAAACACATACCTGCTCACTGCATTTACAAACCTGGCCCGTAGTTTCTTATACTTCATTGAATGAAGACTTCAATATTAAAAACTCACCTTGTCTAACGCTGGAGATAGAATTACATGGATTATCTTTATAGCCTGAGATACAGAGTGATAACGGGAAGCCAAGCCCCGGCAGCAAGTCCGGCTTAAAAGTTTGAACTGGAGTAGCGTTACCATAAACAAGTGACCATTGTAGGCCTCAAAATAGGGTCTTCTAAACGAAATTTATTAGGTGAGCGGTGTATACTTCTCTTTCTATAATGCTGAAGTCTCTTTACTATCTGTGGTGAGGAAACTTTTTTTCATTCGTTTTTGAATGGTGTTTTCCATCACACAAAGACTGTTACAAAAGATGGTAAAATAACCGATTCCCATTAACTGCCTATTATTTCCAATATGATGAATTTAAAGAGCAACATGTCTGTAATTGATCTGTAATAATATAAAAAATAAGCCAACTTTTGCTGAATTAGTACAATTTTTTGTTTTTGTGCATAAAATGGGAAGAGTTTGGGTCATGCTGACCTTTTAGCTAGGAGCTTTTGCCAAGCGGCCACCAGGTAAATTGAACCCGTGACCTCTGTGCAGCGAGGTCAAACTAAAATGCAAGCTACTAACAGCCGTGAATTATTCAATTTCCAGCCATGTTTGTTACGAGATAAAGTTTATCCCCACAAAAAAACCTTTTGGCTCACTTTAATGGTCCAAGGACTGGTTTTTGCCTTTCTATTTCTCTTATTTTTGTTCCAACATTTTGTCATCAATATAAATTTGGTTTTTCTTTTTATTGGTCATTCTTAGAGAGAGAACAAACGTCTTTTAGAGGACAATCTTCGACTGGAACGAGAAAATGATGACCTTGGTCATGAGCTGGTGGAAACAAAGCTGTCACTCAGCAGCCAGCTAGATGCTGTGAGTAGTGGAGACTGACAAAAAGATTATTGTATAATCAGTATCTCAGGTTTTAATTGTTGAGATCAAATAATAATGTATTCCTTTTTTGTGAGTATGGATGGTTACAAAATAATCGAGAGAAAGAAAAGTTCAACATTTCAGTTGTATCAAATCAACATTGATTCATTGTGGCGAAGCATAATTTGTGCTCAACTACTGCCTTGTCAGCACTACATGATGAAGTCCAAAAATGGTACTGTCATCGTGTTGGCTTACTTCTTCAGAGGAGCTGAACTTTGAAGGATTATTTGTAATCCAAATAATAAGTACAGCGTGATATTGCATGTAAAATCTCTGATTCTCTGCAGCTTCTTTCATTTTTAAAGCTATTTTTAGATATGGTATTATCTTCTTTGAAAGAATTACCCCTTTAATGTCCAGTTTTAATTATCTTTACTTAAAAAAATTAGAGGAAAAAAAATCATTTGCAGCATAAGAGAGAGTTGAAAATCAGGAATTAAGGGAAGTAAAAGTGTTCTATGCTGTCTGGCATATTTCAGTATTTTTCTCTTGGTATGTATCCACTTGGATATTTTTCCCCCTCTTTTACCACTCCTTTGTAGAGCAAAATGATTGTGATTATATATAAATTAAAAAAGTTAAGTGAGATGAGATTATGTCTGTACTTATGGGTGGTATGTTGAACGTTTTGAATCATTATTATAATCTCAAACTCAATTCTGTGAGCTTTAATTTGAGATCGTAGATAGCAGCAGGTTGATTCTGTACCAAATTATAAAATAAATTGATTCTGTACAAAGTTACAAGGGCTTAAACTTTTCAAGAAAGCATTGTTAAAGAAAGTAAAAAAATACTTTAAATGTTTTGATGTTTGACATATTAATTTTATAAATACCACTTTTTGAGGCACAGCTCTCCTTTTATCTTTAAAAATTAATATTTTCCTGTAGTTACAAGACAAGAGCCAAGAGTTGGAGTTTGAACTTAAAGGAACCACCAAACTTCTCAGGGAAACAGAGGATGAGAAAAAGAGATTGGAGGCTGAGTCTAAGTCTGTAAGTTGCTGATGATTTATGTGCCCTGGAGCACACACATTCTTAACTTAAGTCTGACACTCCCACTTTATCTTCATGTAAGATTCTTTGTGACTTTAATACATATTCAAATTGTTACGTGAGAGATTCGTATTTATTTCCTCTCACATGTACAAACCCAGTACAACTATTAATAAGCCCAAGTCTCAAAACAGAGGTCATCTCAGTCATTTTCTTATCTTTTAAATTAAAAACTCAATAAAAGTGAGGGAATTTCAGCTCCTTCAGCTCGTCTCAAAATCTGCAGAATGGCAGAGATTATGAAAAGGAAGGACATGAATCACTCTATTTGTGTTGGACAATGAGCTCATTATTTATTTGAAGAATTGTAAAATACAAAAGTGAGAACAAACAACTTCCTTGATATCTGTTGTTCTTGCTCTGTAGATGCCTCAGCTCTAGCCCACCAGGGCCAGATGTGTTAGCTGTTCAAATTTAGAATTAACAGTATTTGATGTTGCATGGTTTGGAAAAAGAACATGTACTTTGTTATAAATTACCACAGATATCTTTCCATTAACATCATCACAATCATTCACCAGGTTAAGGAAATGTGCAGGAGAGAACTGGAATCAGCAGAGACTCAGTCTTCCAAAAACTTGGCCATAATTGCTGACTACAAACAGGTGAAAGTCACTTTAACCTCCAAAGTTTAGTTTGCTTAATTGTGGGATTTTTTTTTGTTTTTGGTGACCTTAAATTTTTTTTCTTTTGATTGTTTTTTTTTTTAATGATACAAAAGGATTCTAAAAATCTGCTAAATTTGAGACAAATTTTCAACAATTAAGTTGAAAGAAAAAGGAATGAAATTAAAAAAAAAAAATCCATACAGAACACCGAAAAAGAAAAAAAAATCTGATTATTTATCTAAACAATTATGGATGAAATTGATATTTTTCTCTTTGAATTTTTTCCCCTATTGTGGTTGTTTTTTTATAAAGTTTATTTCATTCCTCTCAGATTTGCACGCAACTTAGTGAGCGACTGGAAAAACAACAAACAGCATACAAAGAAGAATTGCAGAATGTTCGAGTGAGTTGAAAATAAAAAAAAAAGGCCTTTTTTTTTTAAAACTATCTTTTGATTTCTCTTTTCTCCCTGGCAAGCTGTATGCTTGAGACTCTTTCATGTCTTCCTTTCTAAACAAATGTTTTTGAGAAAATTTGACTAAACAAATTTAGAATTGGCTTAGAGATTTACACTGGCATGTTGAAGCAGCTCTTTTTATCTTCAGGGCTTTTGTCTTGAGACCAGGCCTAATCAATCAGATGTGGCATGCAATGCGTTTAGGAATACGAACTTTCAAGTTTGTTTTTCCCTACCTTTTTCTCAAAAAGACCAATTTTCAGAAATATTGTGTCACAGAATGGTAATATCTCTGTACGGTCAGAACCATTATTAGTTTTATTAAGTGCATTTTCTAGCTATAGCAATGAGAGCTATATTCTGAATTCAACCTCTGACTATTTGTACTGTTCTCAAGACATTTTTTAATGTTCTTTGGGGTTTGGCTCAGAGTTTTTTTTATTTTATGACATGTCGACAGTTTTACTATATTAGCTAGCTCTTTCACAAATTTAGACTCTTTAACTATTTTCTTATGTATTTTAAGCCAAGTGGTTTTTTTTTAACTAAGCTTATAAATTTCAAGGTGTAAAATAGATTGAACTCAAATTCACTTTGCAATCTGAAAATGCAACACGGTAAAAGAGAAACAAAAGATGTTCATGCATTCAATTGGCCTTTTGAGTCTTGGTTTAACTCAAGAAAGATGAGCGGGTAGTGCCAGCTTTGGATAGTCTAGGTCAATTCCATGGGTGAATGGTACCACCATCTTGATGCACTAGTCCTAGCCCTGAACACTGGGTTAAAATGGTGTAAAAACCCTCTGTTGAGTAAATGGATGCCCTGCATTGACTTGAAAGTCTTTATATTTGTCTGCCATTGTATTATGTCATTTGTAAAGGTTTCATCCATAGCATGCAAGTAAGATGTCAGCCAATAAACTGACAACAATTTTCTTCAATTGATTATTCTGTGTCTGCGTGTAATTTTTTTTTTTGTTAGGCCAAGGTGAAGGCATGCCCTGACTGTGCATCTGTGTTTGACGGAGATCGAATTTCTAACAATACTAAGGAGAAACAAGAAGTTGCAGATGTCAGTGAACTGCAGAAGCAGGTATGTGTCAAACCTCAGGTGCTTCTCATGCATCTTATAAAGTGTGAAACAATTTCTTGGTCTAGTGAAAAGATAATGCATTCAATTTCCGGCATGGGAATCAAAGCAGGAATAGGAGATCTATAGGTTTTCTTTCATTTTGTTGTTTGATTCATCAAATCAAAATTGGTGCAATAGAATGAGGACAGAATAATTCCTTAGTAATTTAATAATAAAAATGAATATGAATGATTGTCCTAATCTGCCCTTGTGAAATTTAAATAAATTGTCTCAGATTTTAGCTTTTACCTTTGTGGCAACTGTTTTGAAGAAATAGACCTGCCAACTGTTACTGATTTCAGTAATATGCTCTGCATTTAGGACCAAATTACTGAAGTATTGAACTGAGATTACAGATACTGAAAATATGGTATAAAAAATGCATTCTTTAGCATGTTATGGTATCCACTTTAAAGTACTTTTTGTGCATCATACTATAAAAATGTACTCATTGCTTCAGAATTTAGGTACAGCATATTTGCATTTTTTGCCCTTAATAGTGATGGAAACTTATTTGTTTAAATTCAAAGAAAATGACTTTGTCCATCAGAATGATGAAATGGCATTTAATCAAAGGAAATACCCTGTTTGAACCATGAATACATTCGAAACATTGTAGCAAAAGCTTGTGTTGAAAAACTGCTTTCAAAATCTTTGAAAGTTACACACTTTATGACAATATGAATTACTCATATATGCGCATTTCTTGAGTTAAAATGTAACTGTAGATCTACTTCATTCAATATATCATCTTAGTTAGACTTAGTTTTGAAAGCCCTAAATTGAGTTAAAAAATAAATATTTTTTGGCTGGAGAGTAAATTTTTGTAGCCTCTCTAAAAAAAAACTCGTTTGATGGAAAGTATCCTTTTATACAACTTGTATAATCTTTTTCAATTTTGTAAGATTGGCAGGTCTGTTATCTCTCAGTCTAAAGTTTATTCACTGTATAGCTGTGGCAACTGTTGTCATTCAGACTTTCAACTTTTCATTATTGTGCAAATAAAATAGTTCTATCCAGCTGAATAGTTCTCAGACAATATTTGCAGGAAGTATCCCAGGTGTCAAATGTCCAAAGTAACTATCTTACTTGTTTTGACTTGTGTTTTCTTCCAGATCCGTGAATTAGAGCTGGAGCTTGCACAGACCAAGTTGGCCCTGGTCGAGTCTGAGTGTAAGACCCAGGATTTGACGCACCAGCTTAGTGCTGCAGTGGCAGAGATATCTGCTTCCAGCCGCAGCACCTGGCTCACCAAGACCTTAAGCTCCATACGGGAGGCAGCCACCAACAAGAAAGAACCGAAAGAGTAAAGACTTATCAAGGAGATTTTTTCTGTGTGTGCGGAGTGCCGGGTAGCTCGGTTTATTGAACTGCTATGAACTGTGAAAAGTTGGCTTCATGTGCTGTTTATGACTACTTATTTGAAGGTCTTAATGTAGTGCACGTTCAAAGAAGTGTTAGTCTTTTATGCATCAGATATTACAATGTATAGATCTTTCCACATATGTATACGGGCATATGAAATTTTAAACTATTTATTGTAGCTTTGCCAATGCAATTGAAGAAGATGCAGGTCACACTGTCAGGTTATGTCAAGTGGCCCATAAAGAGGATGTCCAAGTATCTGTTTGAAATACTGCTATAAGTGCTTCATCTTTCATGAGGGTATTTCAAGCTTAAAGACTACAGCTATTTAAGAAAAATGAAAGGTACAATTAAAATCAGTTGGAATATGTCAGGGCCTCTTGCTTTGGTGACTTGCAAGGCATCTGTTAAGCTTAGAGAGCTTTTTTGTTTCTTTCTACTGTTTTCAGCTCAGCCAGACTTACTCTAACCTTCATATCCAGCCAAGTGGTTTATTTTGAATTTCCAACAAGTTTGAATTGAAGGCAAGACTTTGGAATGTGCACTCAAGAAAAGTAAATGTATCAAAGCTAGTATTACAGTGTGACCAATTTATAGCATATAACGTGAAAATAAAACATTATTACTAGAGATCACCTGCATTTCATTTCTAAATAAATTGCTGAAACAGATCTGCACAATAAAAATTTGGCCACCATTATCCAAGCAGTAATCTGAGGTGATTTTTTTTTTCAACAATTTTAAAATATACTGTGGTTTTTTTTTTATGCAAGTATTTGTTGGTGAATGTTTTAAAGTTATCAACAATTGACTAAAATTGCCTTCATTTTGTCACTATAATTGAAATATAGCGATGAGTGCGTAATGCTGAATTGAAAAGCAAGTTCAGGCACCTCAATATTACTCAGATTTTGTACTAAATAAAAGATAGAATTTTTGTGAAAATGTATGCTTTTCTCTCATAGTAGTTAGTTCAACTCAAAATATAATTTGGTCTATTTTAGCATGTAACATAGTTTTAGTTTTTATATTGTGACACAACAATCTCTGTAGCTTATTTCTATTTCTATTCCTCAAAATGATCAGTAGAGTCTGATTGTATTGGTTTATCTGTAGTAAGTCCATCCTTTCTACAAAGTCCAAAATTTGGATGAAGACATTTGCCTTGCTAGGCCTGCTTTCATCAAAGCCAGAGCTTGATTGAATATTTGCTCTCTTCAGGCATTTCATCTTCCACAACCAGACTTGAAGGAGATATAATGATAAATATGTTTTGTCACTCATTCTCTGCTTGGATACTTTCAAGATCATTGTGCAGTTAGGGTCTTCTTTTGATGCTCATCTTTTCAAATTGCCAAAAGTACTATTTCTCTTCCCCTTTTTTCCCTCAGGTCAATGTAAGATGTTTTTTATTCTTTACCACAGTAATAGTGGTTTTGAAACTGCATGTATCTTTTCCTCTTTGATGATTTAGATGCACAACTCGCCTGTCAATCAAGATCAGATTCTTGTGAAAATTTTCTTGTTAGGTTAATGAGAGAAGCATGCAAAGGCCATCAGGAGTCCTTTAAATAACCTTTACATCCAGGACATATTAAGTGAAAGCTGGGGAGAATGAGGGATGATGAGATAAGCAGTCACAGAATAAAAAAGTCAGTTATCATAGCATGGTGCAGAAAATGGAACGCAACACAGTGATAACAAGTAAAAAATGTATATTATTTATCAAGAATTTTTTCGATGTATAGATTTCATAAGAATATGATCACGTATATATATATATATATATATATATATATATATATATGACCTGCAAATAAATATGCAAATAAAATAACACAAAACTTAATTATGTATAAACTTTTCCCCCTATTTACACACAAAAAATCACAAATTGTACTTGTAGGCAACCGCAAATTCACAGACAAATGCATATCTCCAGCACATAAAGAACAAGATAATGTTTGCACTTGTGAGTATATCATAATGCATAAATATAAACTTGATAGAAAGAGAGGGAAGTGCACACCTTTAGGGATGGTAGGAGTGAGAAGAAAAAAAGAGGGCAAGATATCCAAGTGGTATCAGGAGAATTAAGAAGAGAAGAGGTTTACAGAATATCATATTTCCATTAAAATATGTGTAGAGAAGATTGCAGCCTATGCAGAGGATAGAGTTGGAGTGAGAGAAATAGGCAGATATTGGGTTTTTAAAGATTTAAGATAGAAATTTGCCTAGTTTTGCAGACTTGGTGTAGCTCATTTGATTAGATTTTTTCCACTGAAGATGAAAAAGGGGTATTAAGCCAGATGAAGGTGATTGAATATAGCAGGAGTTCTATTTTGTATTTATAATTGTCTTATTCTAGCCTGGTTTATATAATACGCACAGGTCTATTTCTCCAATAAGTGATAAATATTTTATTAACATTTCTTCATCTCATAAATTAACAGCTGCCCACTCACAACGTCAAGAGAGTGTAATGATGCTTAACATTTTATATTTTTTAAAAATAAAATAGTATATCACGCTAACTTCACTATTATACCTAAAGCTCTGTATGTACATTTTTGTAAAATAAATATCAAACAAAACAGATGTTTGCAACAGCTGTCATTGTGAAAACTTAGAACATTTTAAAGTGTTTGTTTATCTTTTCTTGTCCATTTATCTTTCATAAACTTGTAATGAAAAGTTAAAAAAAGCAACAATCAATGTTAATTTCATCTGATGACATTCTTTGTGAGGAAACCTGAAAAAATTGGGCATTGGTCACATTTGGACATGTGTGATGAGCTTGACGTATAAGTAGTAATTTTGCTTGCATGAACAGTCTTGTCTCTCTATCCCAATTTTGTCCACCTCTTTTTTAGTTTGAAGATAATAATTTTTTTAAATACCTTTGAGAGCCATTACAATTTTTTAAAAAGGTTTTTGGGTAAAAGTGCCAACAGTGAATTACATTTGATTTGCCTTAGTTGCCTGACATTGAGACACACTTTTCAACCTAAAATTCTTGCTGAGCCTCACTTTTTTTTTCTGTACTGCCTGTCTCCTTGTAGCAAATTGATATATCAGTTTGTATTTTTGCTAAGTCAATCTGACATTTTGACAATGCCACAGCATGAAAGGCAAACATCTCAATGTTCTCTTTTGTATAATTCCTACAAATTCATGGTGGTGTTAGGTCTCTTTTCTTATTTCATTAATTTAAATCCAACGCATATGCATTCTTTTTTGAAGCATGTTGTGCCTGACTTTTGTCTTACATGCGATTACCATAAACTAAAAAAAAAAAAAAATGGCGAGCTTTCTTCATGCTTATGTTACTTGGGTTCTCAAATCTTTGTAATGTGAGCAAATTACAAATTTTAGTCTCATGTCTATTCAACAGAAAATATTAAGAGCTGTGACTGGCCCAAACAGATCCTAAACTCCAAATCACATGAAGAAAAATCATGGGGACAACTGAACTCTAGAGTCTGGGTTTTTTAGGTACTAAAAGTTGTATGACAAAATGTGAATTCCAAATACCTCTTGCCATCGCTGGTACAGTTGGTTGGAAGGGCCAGCTTGACTGTATTACAGATTATAATATCATTTTGTGTGTATTATTTGAAATATCTGTGAATTATTGCACAAAATGTATGAGTTTTATTTTTTTAATTGAAAGAAATAAAAATTGAAACTTGGAAATTTAATTTTTATCGAAATTATTTCAAATTTAAAATACAATGATGGAATCAAATGTAACAAGCATTAAAAAGACACTTTTAATTCTTGGTTATAAAAATTTTAATAAGCTAAAAAAAAGTCCTAAGAGATAAAGGGTTGGAATGCTGACTTTATGTTGAAATATATAGGGTGTGTTAGATGAAGTATTGAAATGGACAAAGACATCATCTGTAACTACACTGAAATCCTCTGTGTAGTGCAGATATTGACTTGAGCATGCTATCGCTTGTATCTATGAGTGGCAGACACGGCCACAGCATTAGACTTTCAGTGGTACAAGCCTGGCTCAGACATATACAATAGTGCTTTAAAAGCTTCTTATAGTCATATTTTAAGTTTTTCTCTGAGAAAAAAAGATTTTTTCAATAGCTATTTTAATTGTGCTTCTGCATTATTACATTTTGAGTTGATGCAATTTTTCCAAGGTCCTATGAAAAACCACATCTTTTTAGTCAGTTTTACACTGATTTGGGCCTTTTACTTATGTGAAAATGAACCTTTTGCACAACACTTGCTCTTCTTTGTCTCAGATTATTATTATTATTCTATGTGATTGTTTAAAATTTTGTCTGGTAACAAAGGTGATCCACCCCCAAGAAGTGAGCACTGTTACTGTGCCTGGAAGTGACCAGCAAAATGTAAAGCAAAAGATTGATTCAATAGAGAAGCAAAGTAATGTGCACATTATAAAAACTTGATTCCAGAAAATCTGGCCTTCCCTCCCCCCCCCATAAACTCCAGCTACAGTTGTGTATTGTACAGTGCACCTCTGATACTGATAGGCAGATGACTAATTTTGTATGGGTGTCATAAGTTTCTTATTCTTGAACATTGTGAACAATCTTACAGTCAAAAGTGTTTGGGTTTTTTTTTAGTTTTTTATTTTAAAAAAAAATTGATGAAAATTTTCAAGGAATAAAGGAATGTTCTTGTTTTATGATCTACTATGTCTTGAGAATGGTCTAAAAGAAGTGGAAGTCACATTTTGAAGATTTTAGAAAGGGATATAATGTGAACTTCAGTCTGTGAGCTTTGTAAAAATGAAAACCTGACACAGACATGCTGATTCTGGTCATAAAGATAAGGATTTGAAGTTGATTTAAAAGCCTTTGAAGGGAGGGGAAAAAAAACAACTCTAAATTTATGCTCCTCAAAAGTGTTAAATGCAACATCTTATTCAGTCCAACTGGTCTCAAAACATATTTACTTCATGGAAGTAACTATTTGTGAACTTGTACTTGGATCTCTCCTTTAAAATAATGCCTTGTCTTGTATATTAGAAGAAGCCAAATTGTTTGAGACATTAATTTGTTATATGAAATTGTCACAGTCAAGCTTGTCACAATAAGTTAATATTTTTTGCTGACTTAAAATAGACCATATGATTTCATTCCTGAATTTTGTTTCATTTTGTCACCTTTGTTTATGTGATCACAAATAATCGTTGTAAGTATCATACTAATAAAAATGATATCACAGTGTCTGCAGATATTTACTGTCATAGAAAGTGTGCAGCAGCCCCATAAAATGAGTCTAGTTGAGGATCTAAATGACTGAATTCCGATGAAAACTGTGAAGTGAAGAAGCAAAACTTACCATCACCTTATGAAGAAAAAGTCTACAGCATAGGAAGTTTTTCACATTGAAGAATGGGACATTTTTACTCGTCTATATTCGGATTTTTATTTAGTGTTGATCATTTGGATCTGGACTAATTTTGTTGGACTGCTATTCAAATATTCTTTCTCTTTCTCACAGATGTTTTAGCATTCTCACATATTATTTTTGTTGTTGTTTGAACATACTTAATGAAGCAAATTTTTCTTTCATCATGCTTTTCCAAACATTGTTTTGTTTTGACATACTTTTTATGTCATAGCACATGTCAATAGAGTCATTATGTACATGTATGTATATGATGCTATTTTAACATTTGTGTAGCAGTCCCACTAAATGAGTTTGAGTTGCGGTTTTGCATGATTCACTTCATAAGAAAAGTATTAAGTAGGGGGGTAAAAACTGCTCACCTCTCTCTAAGTGGAGAACTTTCTATAGACATGTTATAAACTTTAGCATTGGGAATTTAAAATCTTTACTTAAATATTTTGAGTCAGTCTCAGTGATGTAGACCTTCAACTTGACTCATTTTGTGAAACTGCTACACATTTCATGGTTTTTGCAACATTTTATTTGTCATATTTTGTACATATATATTTGCCCATGTGTTTGTAGTTTATTTTGAGGCCTCTCTAAATGAATTTTATGTCAGATTTTACTTTTTTTTTTTTTTTAAATTCAGGACTGCTGTTAAATTCTCAAACATACTTTTATGAAATTGGCAGTGAGGACAAGGGCATGAAATCATTTCTCCTATGCTAAAATGTTGATGACATTATTTTTTTTTTCTCAAAATATTCTATGTGCTTATAGAAATTTTTTTCAGGCACTTGGTTTTCCTTTTAACCATTATTTTTTTACATCCAACTTATTTAGTCAGGCCTCAAGACATTTGATATTTGTGAAGTGAAACTTGATGTGCAATAAGGACCTATGTATGTGAATTAAGTCAAAGGTCCTGTTTAGTTTTGCTATGGCATTGCTTCAGTGTCAAGCAAAATGCTGTTTTCTTTTTTTCAAGTCAATGACCAGAGCTTGATATTTTTTAAGTCTGAAAGTAAAAAAGATGGTGATACTTTTATTTGCCTTATGCAAGGTTGTGTGAGAGTGTGTGGATGTTTTAGGTAGCAATAAGATGCATATTTTGTAGTGTATAAGGTAGAGGCACATGATCATATATACGCAGCCATGTACTTGTGTAGGGCTTGAAACGATATCATAGTGTAAAGTAATTCAGTTCACTTCTTAAAGGCCAGACTTTTTTCATTTCTTTCTCCTCATTCTTACACCTTCTTCCCC
>BLXT01008064.1:2925189-2940108 GCA_019648995.1 Plakobranchus ocellatus
GGTAAAACCGACACAAATATGCCCATCAAAGTAAAGCTTATAAAAACAAAAAGCCATGTGAAATCGAGGCAAATACAGACTACACATGAAGATATCTTTGATTAAAGAAACTAGCTACTAATGGAATGGATCGCTTGGAAAACCCACCTCTCCATACATGTCCAGCCTGTTGACTTTAAGGCCTGAGACTGCCATCTGCTGAATGGTAAACATCACCTGCAAGCAAAAGTGATGAACCAGGTATTTAGATGGACTCTATGTTTAGGAACACCTGACACTTTTTGAGCAGATTATGCACTGTGAAACTATAAAGATAATATGAGATACTGGGCTAAGCTCGTCTTCCAGTATAACTAATATTTTTCGGGACAGCATAAATATTTTGGTGGTTTTTTTTTTTTCGGTACATTGCTCAGAACAAAACAGCCTGGAGCTGCCTGATGTACAGCTGTTAACTATTCGTATCATAATTCATATAATTCATACATGTTATTATTATGACAACCAGCACATATTATGAGCCCTATTACTTTGTAATAAATGACAAAAGTTTGGATAAATTGCTCCTTACTATACAACAAATAAGTATGTAAAAATGAGTATAAACATCTAAAGTTTTTTTTAGCTGGAACCCATTTTTTCACTCGCTTTTAAATACTGGAAAAAAAAAAAGACACACACACATTTCAAATTATCTAAAAATGAAAAAAAAAAAAAGATATGTCTAATTGAAAGCCAAATTTTTGTTCACTGATGTCAGACAGAGCATGGTATGGGGAAATTTCAAGTTTTAAGCTTTTCTTTTGAAAAGAGGGTAACTGGCTTATGTGTCTCACATTTCCTCTTTTTAATACTTACTGTTATCGTTGGGTTAGATTCTGGTATAGGAATGCCTGTCTGAAGAGTGATCTGAAACAAGAGATGAAGCATTTGAATACAAATCAATTGATGCAGCTACATCTACTACCTATAAATGGGCTCTTATCTTATACAGGGTCACCACCAAACTCTTGAAATTTTTTTCAAGATCCCTTCATGGGTGGGAAAAAAAGGCCATCATTGGAGGAAAAAAAACAGGCTGTAAAAAGTAAGTACAGCTCACTTTGACGTATTGTCTCTTTTAGTCTTATTATTCAAGGTAATGTAAATAATGCATCTTTATTTTTAGTTTGACATCTCAGCTTGAATTTCTTGGTTATCTATTGATTTTAACAGCCTGTCTTGATTACGATGTGATGTTCTCTATCTAACTTGGTAATATTCATTCAATAATTCATACATTCACTCAGAGTGCAGTGTGATGCTGCTTACAACTTGTGTATAAACAAGCCTAGTGTCTAACAATGTGACTAGGTGGGTTTGTTTTTCTCCTTGTAAACCACTCTTATAGTTCTATTTCCACTATAATCTCATCTCCTATTTTAAAATTGTACTGATACAACTTATGTGCAACATATCATGTACTCAAGTCTGTATCGGCCTAGGTCTAGATCCAAGTCTAAGTTAGATTCAAGACCACTACCAAAATGTAAATTACAATAATATCAAGATATAAAATCGAAATCTTCTGAATCTTGATCTTGGGAGGAGAGAGAGAGAGAGAGAGAGAGAATAACCGTCAGACAGATTGACTGAAGGACAGAATGAGAGAAAACTGAGAGTGAGAGAGATAAGGGGAGAGAGAGAAAGAGCAAAAGGCAGAGAGAGAGAGAGAAAAAGAGAGGGAGAGCGAGAGCAAGCGAAACAAAAGCGTGAGAGTGAGAGAGGGAGGCAATCATACAGAGAGAGAGAGGGAGAGAGAGAGAGAGAGAGGCATAAGAAAAATTTTGGGAAACGTTTCTGAAAAGAAACATTCACTTCGATGCTTATAACTAATAATAATAATAATAAGAGAACTAAACTTACTTTTTTTAAAGGATGATAAAGTGAGTGGCAGTGAGAGAGAGAAAGGAAGAGAGAGCGAGATAGACAGAGAGAAAGTTAGTGGTAGCCAGAGAGAGAAAGGAAGAGAGAGCGAGAGAGAAAGGGAGAGAGAGAGAGAGAGAGAAAGAGAGAGAAAGTGAGTGGTAGCGAGAGAGAGAAAGGAAGAGAGAGCCAGAGAGAAAGGGAGAGAGAGAGAGAGAGAGAGAGAGTAAAAAGGTTAGTAAACATTGCTGCATTGGTTTAACATACCAATATGTATCAGGCTCCTCAGCGAGTATTATGGAAAATTTAAAATTGCTTTTGCATATGTTAGTTTGTGTAGAAGATCTTTTAACTGTTTAATCCTGCTGAATGTATAATCCGCACCTCAAGTTTCTTTGATAGTACTGTATTGAGCTGTCTTGAAGGTTGAACTATCTGCAAACAACCAACCCCTCATTTCTTTGATCTCTTGCTGACGTGGTACTGCATTGTGCAAATATTACGACAACTTACTTTTTTGTCTATCAAGGCAAGATACAAGTGTTTTAGATATTTTTGTAACACCTGTATTCAGAAGTGAAATAAAGGCGGTTGCTTGGTTATCCCCCCTCCCCCAAACATGGGGTTAAGATCGGACATTAGAGGTAATTATAAGCTGTGCTGACTGTTGATACATCAATCATTGATTTTCACCGATACCAAAGATCCATGCAATTGCAGAGGCTAAAAAAAAAAAAATACTAGAGTAACAAAGCGCTTTTCATCAAGATTTTGGGACAGACAGTTTATTTAACTGTGGTACACTTGGCAGTACTCTGATTCAAGGCTATAAAATCTAAGTAGGGGTATTACGTCCATACAAATACCGGCAATTGGAAAAAAATTAATGGCGATGGGCTTTTGATCATAACGCACTTTTTTTTTTAATATCATGTAATGAAAAAGAAAATCGCAGGAAATGAAATCAGGATACAGGAGATTTGTTGAACCTGCTCACAACCCAGCGTAGTTTTCTTAGTACTGAGAGTAAGGCATAATTTTTTCCCGTCCATGTAATAAAACGTAACATTGGCAGATCTGCTTCTGATGCTAAAAATAATAATAATAATAATAATAAAACGTTTTCATTCACTCACTGATGCAAAGCTTTCAGCCAGTCAACACAAAGGAAGAGTGGAGAGTCAAATCGAACACCTGTATTGTCTGCTAAGCTCGCCTAACGGTATGCTCAAGGCTAGTGATAGCACTTGGCAGTGCTGCATAGGAGTCGAAAGTTATAGGTAGTGTAGGATTGGCTCCGAAATCTCATGAATAGGCCTAAGGCCTATCAAAGGGGAAAAAAAAAACTACTGCATGCAGCCATACAAATGAAAAAAAAAGTGAAATGAAAATCAGATTTTGGGGGATAAATTTTGTTTTCCTCGAGTTCCCGACCCATCACAAAATTCCTGATTTCCTGACCCAGTGGGGACCTTGCTTATACATTAGCCAATTTGACTCTTGTAAAAAAACAGGAAAAAAAAACATAAAGGATTTGAATTCTCAATTTAAATAGCTAAATAATAATATGTTTCTCTTGCTAATCATAGAAATGAGCTTACATTTTAAAAAAAGTAAAATAAAAGTAACATATTTTGTGGTTTACAGTTGCAACTGATGTTTTTTTCTGTTCCAATGACAATAGACAAGAGGTATGTGTATTTCTTTATGTCCACTGCAGAAAATTTTCCTCTTTTTTTTTTTTACTAATGAGACTGAGAACTCTGCATTTAAATGTGCATAAACTAGTGTAAAAAGTATACAAAAAGGAAGAAGTGGCCATGAGAGTATCCAACACTTAGTGCAAGAGAAAACATTCGAGTTAATATCTAGAATTGCATTGCAAAAAAACATTTAAACATGAAGAAAATAAAAACAACTCACATTTCCTTTTATATTTGGCAATTTTGCAGGGTCAATCTTTCCTACATCCCAGGTCATCAACTTTGATACAGGGTCAAAGGAGTTCTTGCCTTGACTGCAGGTCAAGGTCACATTGAGGACAGACTTGGGAAATGGAACTTCTAAAACTACATTCTCAACCTATACAAAATACAAAAAAAGCAATTTTTTTAAAGTTAAGACATATATACATGTAAACTATTTGTTTCTGAAACAAGAGGAGGAGAAGAAGGAGGAACTTAAGATGTGACCTCAACAACCCAAACTTTTGTCTCAATTTTGTCAATCTCAGGCATTGCAAAAGTTATGAAAAGGCCTACTATTCTCCTTTTTTAAAAGATAGTTGTTATATCAATGTAGCTTTCACAGACATCAAGAGACATACTGTTAAAAAACAAAAGCACTACAGGTGCATTGTTTGTACGTAGAGGTGCATAATTTTTTGATATGCCAAACTATGATCTTGCTAACCAATAAAGACATATTGCTTGTGAAGCAAGCTAGGGCTGTAATTTTAACCAACATTTTCTGCAAGTTTTGCTTTTCATCCTCAACCTTAATTTTATATAACAGTACTTAGCAGAAAATTTTTCTATTGTCCTTTTTTGTTTATTTAAAATATTGAAAGAACTTAACATTGCAACCCAAATCAAGATCATCATTTAAAGTCGTAAAAAATTATCATGCAGGGCTAGTCTGGCACAGCTTAGAAATGAGCATTGGTGAATAAAATGATTTGTTACACTTCTGGGGACAGAAACAAGGAATAATGTTGCCGAGAAAAAAAAATATTGTAGAAGCAAAACCAATTGCAGCAATAAAATTTTAAAAAATAAATTTAGAGTTAAATTCTCAGGTATCTCTGATGTAAATCAATATCTTCAAAACCTACTCTTGACAATGTATTCACTCTTTGGCCAACAACAACATACCTAATTTTATTCTATGAGACATCTGATTTTAGAGGCAATGCTTTACTGTGAAATGCACACACACACCAAAAAAAAAGAATTACCGATTTGCCCATAGTTTGTTTGGGTCCTATGGTAACATCAAATCTGCCCCCACTGCCCTCTCGGAAGGAGATATTGTGTCGGAGATAAACAGGTATGGCTACCAGGCTGTAAAACAAGACAAAATAATAATTAATTAGAAAAAGAAAGGATGAATGGAGACCAAAAGGACTGGAGAGATGGAAAAAAAAACATTTGGTACATAGGCGCTAAAAAGACTTAAATGCANNCCCCCAAAAAAAAAAAAACACAAAAAAAAAACTGACTTACAAAAGCTGGTACATATGATTATCATGGAGAGCTAAAAAGAAGGGGCTCAAGAATTTAAAAAAAGTACATAAATAGGACAAAATGAGTAGTGATTGGTAAAAACATGATGTATATACAAATTCAGTTTTAGTTTAACCATTACTTTACCACTTCGTTTGTTCTGTTTTCAAACTCAGATCTCCTGCAAACAAATGCATTCAAAGCATTTGTCAAATATACAATAACTCCTGGCCACTCACAAACAAGAGCATTAAAAACTCAACAAAAAAACAAATTTCCTCGTTCCTGTTTACTGTAGGGCAATTCATAGATGTGCCTTAGGCCTATTTCACGGTATTAAAATTTGGCTTTTATTTTTTCACAATACAAAACCATCAGTCACAGTTGAGTATAAAAAAATTCTGAAGATGAACACTATGGCTATTCACTGCCCTTGTCAAATAAAATGCAGTATTGAAGTGTTAACTTTATGATGCACACTGCATTTCACTTGGCTTCATCAATTTAAATGTACAGAGTAATCTTGAGTTTGAAGGTAAATAAAAGAAAAAAAGAGTGCCAAGGACATAGAGTCTATATCTATAATTACATTTGTCTTGAGGTAAATCCAAATGAGCATGAAGTCAAATTTTGATCATTTGAAAAAGAAAACATTGATGCTACCAGAGACTGCCATTTACTAAGCTTTGAAATGGGGAAAACTAGTGAAAACTTGTGATCCTCTCTGAAGATACTAGGAATTTAATTTCATGAAAAAAATTAGTGACAAGAGGGAAACAACAAACTTCAAGCTGTAGATTATATAATTTCACTTTTTTCCATTGTTTTGAATAAAAGAACCTCCAATTACATAATGGGAAAAAGTGGTAAATGAGTACCAGTGATGTAAAATTCATATCAAGGTAGATATATATAAACAAGGATGCATCTAAAATGTCTTTAAAAAAACAGAAAAAAAAAAAACAAAACATTTTTTACTACACCACTAGAGTCAAAATCTTAATATTTTGCATATTTTTGTTTAATTTCTTCAAATATGGCTAGCAGAAAATCTTTTGATCATAAACATAATGACAAATGATGTTTTGGCAAAGTCTCTAGGCATCAAGCTCACCAGGGCTAGTCTTAAGACATCTATACTATTTAAATCATGAAGAATCTACACTGCAGATCTGAATCTAGATCTAGATCTTTATTCAGATACCCAAACAATACTTTCCTTTTATTTTCTACCCTTCATATTGCATGCATGGAAAAATATGTTATTTGGACAAGTTTTCTATGCCACCCTTGGAGATTTCCTAAATATACACACAAAAAAAGAGTAGTACTCCTTATTTGTACAAAATAAATTGACGCATTTTCAAGATGTCTACGAATTGAGCTGTCATTTTCAGTCTTTTTATATTTTACAATGTGTATCTTTTTTGTTTTTAATTTTTTTTTATAGCTAAAAAAGTTTTTAAAAGCATGCAAAACAGAAAAAATGGCACACTCAAAGAAGGAAAATATTACAGATATTTGTGTACTGACATAAAATACTTTTCATTATAAAGTTCACTTATTTGGACAGTCAATAACTGCAAAAGCATATTTTTTATCATTACAAAACAAGAGGAATAAGCAAAATATTTGCTTATTTCTCTTTTTACAATACTGTACATTCACCAGTTTCCATAAAAAAATGTTAAGACATATAAATCTTATACAGTTGCTACGTGTTATTGATATTATTATGACATTTTCTAAAAAGTTCAAACACATTTGTAATTTTAAAATAATGAATTCAATTAAATTCTAGCACGAAAACACACACAATATTACAAACAATAGGCATGTATAGAGATTAATGCCTCTCATGTAATAGATTACATAATGAGCTTGAATATGTGATAAAATATAAAAACGGAAAAAATAAGCCAAAGAGACACATGGAAGTCGCCATTGTCTCATAAGCATGGCTACTCCATCACATGTTGCGCGTCACTGCATATTGAGTAAATGACGTCACACAAACTTGTTCTAGTTACGCCTAGAAAAATGGTTTGAGAGTATATGTATGAAATTTTAGGTCGATGTGACGAAAATCGACTGAGTTCTTAGCAGACGGAACTTAATTATCAGCCTGCCCTCGTATTTTGCAATTTGTGAGTTGAGCAGTTGTGGTAAAACATCTTCAATGGTAAATGTAACATTTGTACATAAAAAAAAATCATCTTTTTTTTTCATGTTCACATCTGCCTTCATAACAGAATATTATGGTCCAGTTCAAGAGCTTTCTTTTGATACCCAAATTTTAGGGCTAGTGACACTGGCTGACTTTTTTTACAATTTTTAAAAAATAATCGTTCAATATGGAATGATATCTCCATTGAGGGGTGACGATGGGTTAAAACAATTGCACGAGAAACGCTTTGTAACTCACTTGTTTGAGCCAATGTGGTAGGACATCATTCTAAAATGACCATCTGGTGGAACAAAAGATAAAATCTTTTCCGCCTGAAAGTACAAAAGAAAAGTTACCTTAGGAATAACTAAGAAGTGGAAATCATCAGGAAAATTTACAAATTAATAAAAAATGTGAAAAATTATTGATTTTCAATAAAAACTTAAAGTATATATTCACATTATTACAGCTTTGTCATTAAAACAGGGTTCCTTAGCTGAATGCCCAATCCTTGCTGATTTTGATCAAATTTTACAAGATAAGAGCCAAGTTAACATATTTTAAGGCATTCTTTTTTTTAACCATTTGACACATCCAAGCACTAGCATTTTTATTGTCTTCCCCTTCAGCATTAGCGTAGGCCCACACTGGAAGCGACGCGACAGGTCATGGCTAACTTGACAGACTGATGTCGCAGTTACTGTGCGCTACCCACCGACAAGTTAGTCTGATAATTTGCGTAACAAGACTGGCCGCGTGGTTCGCGCGGCAACGGTCAGTAGAATTATGCGTGGTCACGTAATAGCAGCCCCCTTTCCCTTATCCGACAGAGCCAGTGACGTAAGACCAGTCTGTAAAACACAAAGGATAGCTCCGACGCTCCTACAAGTTGCCGACTTGATATGCGCTCGCATCAAAGAAAGAGAGTATTTCAAAACATGTATTGTTGGACACGTGAACTGCTGCCTCCAGTGTGGGTCTACGCTAAAACATACGCTGCCTCTTTACACACGTGTTTTTAATCCTTTTTTTGCTGAAACCAATGAAAAAAAAGCCAATTTAAAAGAAGATACTATCTTGCCTCTACCAAAGCTGGATATGTGACCTATACAAATGAAAAGCCCTTGTGATTCTTGGAGCTCTTTAATTTGACATTGCATCAGTATTCTAAAAACCTATGCTGGAGACTGCAGAAAATTAAAAAAAAAAACAAAAAGAAAAGAGCCTTTATGTTATCCCCATCCTTGCATTTTTAGGGGTCCGGACTTAATTTTTGCACTTTGGTGATGAACTGACCAAGGGTCATGGTCATTTATTTTGATTTCTTGGATGCTTATATTTTTTTTTTTTTAACCAAACATAGAAATTAGTCACCTCTGTATCTTATTTTTTTTTTTTTTTAAGATCAGGCTTTTAATTAATTATTTTTTTTACATTTTTATGCTTTGGTTGTAGTTTTTAATTTTTTTTTTTTCAGCCATAACCAAGACCTTTTGCTGGCATGAACTATTCATTAAGCCTGGAGTAGGAAGAGTGGTGGACAACGATTAAGTTGACCTTCCCAAAAAATCAAAGGGATGAGCTTGAGTATTTTTCCCAACATCAACTTTTGTTTTATAAGGATAATCTCACCTCCCATCTTTTGAAGCGAACACAGGGATGAAAACTGACATCATCCAACAATCGAGGATTGACAAATGACAAAGTCAGATCTGGCATTCCACTGAGCTTGATCAGGCAATCGATCTGATAATGAAAAAGAAAAAATGTTACATTCGATCTTTCCATCAGAGTGCCAGTCATGTTTTCTGAGAGACCATATGTCATTATCATAGAAGAAAAAGAACCGACAGTAGACAGCGAAAGAATGAAAAAAAAGGAGCCTTATCCTAACCTAAAGATGTCAAAGGATCTCAACCAAAAATTAAATTTGACAATGCTAGAATTTAAAAAGATTGACTGATTCCCATGGCATATGCCGACCTCTGAAAAAGTACTTCCCAAACCTTTTTGTTTTTATTGAATATCACTGGCACCACATCAATTACTTCATATGATCATCTAGACTGAAAGCACTGAATTAGAGACTTCTCAAGAACTGATGATCCTCATCAAAGGCTTGTAATTGATACTGTAAGCTAAGCTAATCTGCTATAACTGACTGCAATAAACTCTTCTGATATATTAACAACATCAAGCCCATTGAAGTTTTAACTCGGGAGGAAGACTTTTGTAACCATGTAAACAATGTTGTGATAAGGTGCTCTGGTTACAAACTCTAACTCAATAGGAGTAAGAAATGTTCCCCTTCATAAAAATCACATGCCTGCTTATTTTTTAACACATATTTGTTAAATTAAGAAGTTTAAATACAATTTTTGTTCATAAAGCTGAAGGATCTTGCACAAAATCGTATTTAAAAAAAAATTCTTTTTGATCTTATTATCTCAGTGAGCCATATGAAAGAGAATTTGTCAACTTTGTAATCCAATGCTTATGGAACAATAATCATTAAAGTCTCCTGAACTCTCAAACAGCAGACAAAAAATGATATTTTTTTTGCTTGCTTTAAGCCAGTGGTTCTCAATTGTTTTGCAGTCAGTACCACTCAAACATTTGACACAGCCACTACATAACTCCTTATCCCCAAAAAATTCAATTTTTTCACAATTCAAATTATTCATCTTATCAGCTTGAGTCAAAGAGTTAGATACTGTAAGAATTGGCAGCCTAAATCAAAGGCTTATTATTTTTAAAATCGTAGGCAGAGTTAAGTTGTTATAATTATTGCAAAACCTCCATGGACTGCAAGATTTCAATATTAGAGCAAGACTTCTGTTGGCAACCATGTTGTGTTATCAGCACTTTGGGATAGAATCAATATAAAGTGTTACCAGGTCTTGGTGGGCTGGAGCCTGCACACAATCAATTTGAAAAGAGCTTGGATACTTCTTACAGTACCTTACCACAACTGGGAACCACAACTTTAGATGATTTGTGAGAAAAAAATATCTAGGCCCTATTTTGAATTGTGTGATACTATCTAGAACATACATATCCTTGTATCTCTGCAATAACTGTAGTGCCAGACTTGTCAATAATAGCATCAATCTCTTCTATCACATCAAAGTAAGCCTCATTATTGGTATATTTGACCCCCGTCCTTCTCCATGGAATGTTAGACAGCTGACCTGTGGGTAGTGTGGCACTCACACTTAAAAAAAAGAATGCAATAAATTAGATCTTAAAGTTTGAAAAAAAAGTTTTGCTACTTCAAATTTTAAGTTTAAAACATATGTCAACTCTCAAAAGAAAAATTTTATTTGCATAAAGATCATTTTAGACAATATATGGAAATATAGCTTAGCATTCATTAAAATTATTCTCAACCGAAACATTTTAAAATGAACAGTCATTTTGCCATGCCAACAATTAGAGCCACACATCTGCTTCTCAAAACAGGTTTGCATCGAAATAAATGTTCTGCATAAACTTAGTTTATGAACATAACATAAATATTTAATGTGATACAAATTTTAGTAAAGCTGTGTGCATTTTTCGAATATTGGATTTATAGTTTATTGTGTAATACAATGCTTATTTATTCAAATTTTCTTTTTAATAGTGACTAGGAGAAACAAGACACATTCCTAGATGTCAATGAATCTATTACAGTCTATATATTATTTGCTTATTTCGAAGATGCAATCATCCATACCTGAAATTAAAAATAAGTGGAAAAGGGTTAAAATTATGAAAACATAGATATCACACACACACACACACAAACACATAAAAAGCTACTATAGAATCTGGCCCTTTGCTCAGAATAAGAGATGATACCTTTTGCCCTAAAATTATCTCAATATGCCACAGATTTTTTATAGACAGGTTTAAAGGCGATGACAGGTATATTTCATAAATTATTTCTAGAATGTAACAGCTTTAACATTACATAAAACAAACCGTCTAAGCAGAAAGTACTACTTACCTTGTCGATTTGCCTGTCACTGTGTCTGTAATTGTACGCAGGAAATTTGGTGGTTTAATCAATTCTTTCAGAACATTTGATTCCACAGCCAGAGGAAAGCCATTGTCCAACATTTCATCTAGCAACTGCCAAACATAAGAAAAATTAGCAGTTTCCTTCCATTTTTTTTTTCATTTATATTTACTAAAAATATGTCAGCCATTCTGATTAATTCAATTAGTTATTAATTTACTTTTACATTCATCCACACTAACAATTTCCTTGTAGGGAGCGTAAAAATCAAATGAAAACAAAACAAAAAAGAAGTATTATATTGATGGCAAGCGCATCAAACCTCTAAAGTCCCTTAACAAAAAGAAAGCATTTCAGAGGTTTAATACGCCTTCACTGAACCTTTCTGCCTCAGCCAATTAAATAGCAGTGTTAATTATGTAACTTCATCATTATATTTGATGAAAATGTATTTTGTAAGAAGTCTAAATAACTTCACAAAATTAAAAAAGAAAAATACTTTTTATCTATATGCGATTAATTTTTTCAAAAGAGCAGTATCATCAAAAGTTACCTTCCAGCTGCCAATTGAAAAGCTGCATCATACAATAGCTAATTACACTGCAGTATTATCTGGGTTACGCCAAATGAAATGCAGTATTGAGCTGATGGGCTAGTGATCCCATTATGCAAGTGGCTTTCCTCAGCTGAGATGTGCTAACAACTACCGGTCAGCTGCATCTGACCAAGTGGGTAGACCTTTGTTTCTTTTTATCTCGATACAAAAAAAAGGTCATATCTGAATGCCACCAATAATAGAAAACTTTTAATGGGTCTATCAGATAATAAGTTTTTAGGATCATCTATGCAGAAATATTAGAAGCCCAATTTTGTATTGACTAACTCTTAACAACCCTCATAAGATTGTATATTTGCTGCGTATTAAAAATGGTGAGAAAAACAATTTTTACAGTTGAAAAAGTGTTCAAAGAAAGTTCAAGTAAAGAGAATTTAGTAATTGGCGAAAGTTTAAGATGAAATTCAAAAGTGGAAAAGTCCACAAAGAAAACTTCTTTACATGTCCTAAAAAAGCTTTTAAATTAATACCTAGTAAGTCAATACCAATTTTGACAATATATCATAGTATTCAATAATGTTATGTTCTTTGAAATAAAAAAAAAAGGTGATTTTTATGGCGCAAGGTTTGTTGGGCCATAATTATGTAAATGAATATATAAAGCAGATGGTTTCATTAACGAACTCTAAATACTTTTAGAATTACATTATATTTTATAAGTTATGAAAAATGATAAGACCATGGATACAATTTTTGGAAAAGGAAATAAAAAGGAATCCAACCTTTGTAAATTATAAAATGTCCTGAAAGACCTAGCGTGATAGATCAGTCATGTATATAACAGCTTCACAATCTATTTCAAATATTTTTTGGTCTTTACGTTTCAATGATTGAAAAAAACAGAGGAGCCATAAATTTTTTTTTTTTTAAGAAAGACAAGCCTGGATTTCCATTTGTTTAATAGTACAGAACACACAACATTAACAAGTTTATCATATTGAAATATAGGTTAGGAATTAATTTTACAAAAATAAAGACTCTATACAAGAACTTAATTTTGATGGAAAGCTATTTTGATATATGATTACTGTAATGGTGATAATGAATAGAGAGTAGCACTGGGACAATGATTGATGACGATGATGGTGAACAATTTTAACACAGACTATAGCGATGATGGTTCTGTTCAGGGTAAATAGGCAATGTTTTTTTCTAAATTTACTTTTAATTTGTGTTTGTTGCAGAAGCCCAATAATTGAGTTGTTAAGTAGATGATAAATTCCTGAATTTCCATACTGATGCTTTTTAAACATCAATGGGAAGTTAAGAAGTGTCACAATTTTTTTGTTTGTTTTTGTTTTCACTTTAGAAGTTTTATATAAGATCTTGGAAAATTTTCAAAGAATTAGAGAAAAATTTGCCCATTAAAAATAACTGGTTTTTTTTTTTTTGTTTTTTTTTCTGTTTCACTTTAGAAGTATTATATAAGATCTTGGAAAATTTTCAATGCATTTTAAACAAAAATGAGCCCATCAAAAATAAGTATATTTTTATATGTCCAATAACTTTACATGCTCATGCTGTTTTCACCAATTTAGCCATCAGTACTCCAGGAGGCTATGAGATAAATCATACCAAGCGGTTAGCGTAGACCCACACTGGAAGCGACGCGACATGTCATGGCTAAGTTGACAGACCGATGTCGCAGTTACTGTGTGCTACCTAACGACAAGTTAGCCTGATAATTTGCATAACAAGACTGGCTTGGTCAAGTCTGGACTTTCTTAACTGCGCGGTAAAGGTCAACAGCCGCACGCGCGAGCACAGCATAGGTGGGCACATAGTCACCCCTCCCCTATCCCCAAATCTCCCTTCACATCAAGGTCTTATCATAAGCGTGCTCTGGGCCCCCAGCGTGCTATAATTATAATAGGCCTATTAATATTATTCGACTTGCTCTGTACTGCTGAGTGCTATAGTACTAAAGGCCCACTACTATTATTACTAGGCATAAGTGCTAGCACGGCCGGTTAGAACCGTTACGTGTGTAAATTCCAGTGATCAAGGACAAGATCCAGGCCTACTGTCGCTAGGCATCCAGACGCAGAGATCTTACAATTCTGTTATCATTTCCTACAACTTTTTAGTTCCTAAATTTAGATTTAAGAGCAAGTTCAAGATTGATATTCTGGAATGGGTTCCTCGTCAGAAGAAGACGATCATTTTTTAGCAATTGCGGTGCTGCTTGACACAGACGAAGAGAATGTAAAAAAAAAAAACGGCGTTTCAGTGTTCACCCAATAAACCAACAGAGGGGAGAGGAAGGAGTAATGACAAAATTATATCCTCAGCTCCTTGACGATGAGGACAAGTTTAGAAACTTTACTCGGATGAGTAGGAGATTATTTGAAAAGCTTTTGCGTCTCATCAGTGACGGCATTATGAAAATCGACACAAATTTTAAGAGGTCCATATCACCGCGAGAACGACTTCTTTTGACTCTGAGGTAAGTTGATACATGGTAAAGAATTCCGAGCTAACGTAAAAATATGAAGCATTCTAATCTACATCTACACTTGACCTAAATGAAGTACATGTAATTGCCTTTTTTACTCAGAAGAAAATCTGAGTTCACCTTTATAGCTAGATTAGCGTTAAATTTTAAACTTTCTAGCAGGTTATTTATGGTAAGTTAGAATACTTGCTGATTATTGTTTTCTCAAGTAGGCCAATAGAAGTAAAACTATTTATAAAGCTATCAATTTAATTCACCAGCAGAATTTTAATTAGATATCGATATTACAAGCTAGTACACGTTTTTGGATCAGAGGTGTTTGACATGGCACAACTTGATCCTACCACCACCGTGTTTTTTCCATTTGAATATTCGAGTTTGGTTTAAAGTTACCGTACCAAGTTGGCTTTATTTTTATTAGAAAAGCACATTAAAATGTATACAATTCATTTTTATAATATAGATATAAAAGGTACAACAAATGCTATCTACATTCTGCGAACTTTGATTGAACGAGCTCTAGAAGTACAAAAAGACGTATACCTATGT
>BLXT01008064.1:2977405-2984905 GCA_019648995.1 Plakobranchus ocellatus
CCCCCCCCCCCCTCCCCCTCTTTCTCTCTCTCTCTCCCATTTCTTCTTCTTTTATTTACTCTTTTTTTCCTCCTCATTCTTCTACCTTCCTCCTCCTGCTCCTCTTCCTCCTCCTCCTTCTTCGTCTTCTCTTTCTCTCTCTCTATCCATCTCTGTCTCTGTCTCTCTGTCTTTCATACCCCGGGTTATTGGTTGCACAGTGTTTAGCGAACACGCCCTGAAATCTGCTGAACCTTTTTGTTGTGGGTTCGAGCTTTGCCCCGGCGCCTGGCTTGACGGACGGCCTGAAAACCTGATATTATTTTGTTGTGTACAAGCTATAAATACAGCACTAAACTTCTCAACCGTCATTTTTCAAGCCTTCTTGCTCCACCCCTTCTCGCCATCTACATTTCTCTCTTTTCCCCATTTTCTTTGTTTCGTTTTTTCTCTGCATTCTTCTTTGTGACCTGTTATCTGGCTTTTCCCCAGGTTTGTTGTTGTTGCTGTCATATCTTTTCCCCATGTTTTTCTGTTCTTTTTCCTCCCCAGCTTCCAGTCTCTCTCTCTCTCTCTCTCTCTCTCTCTCTCTCTCTCTCCCTCTCTCTCTCAATCTATCTTTCCTCCTTCTCCTCTTTCTCTCTCGGCTCGCTTTGTTTTAATAAACTCTTTTTTTTTAATGCCATCCCTACAGTCTGGCTTCTGAGAGTAACAATTGTATTCAATTCTTTATATGCTTGTTCTATGCTATTCGAACATAAATATATTTTTTGAGACGAAACACATCACATTACAATGATCAGGGTTAAGATTTTGTACAATAGGGTAAGAGCACAATATGGTTGGATTGATTGATTGATTGATCCATCGGTTGATTGACTCTCTGAAACTTCATACCTACCAGCTGAGGGTAAAGTTTGGAGGATCATCCGTTCAGTTTTCGGTTACAAAACCCCCCCAAAACATAAAAGCATGTAAGTGAGTGATAAAGGTGGGATTAGCACATATATTGTAGATTGGAGATAGAAAATGACAAATATATGAACAGTTTCTCCAATTACATAATGCATAATACATTTTGATTGAGCCCGTACGCTCTCCAAGTATCCGAAAGAAAAGTTGGCATACGAATAAAACACACATTTCCTTTGCAGTCCTACCTGATTGAAGTACATGGAGATCTTCGAAAAAAAAAAAAAAAAGAGGAAAAGGAAAACTGACTTTAAAATCACCAATTGTTGTTTTTAACAATAACAGTAACAGATATATCCATTTTGTAGGAAAGTTGAATAAAAAACATTTGGCCAATAAGCGTTTGATTTAAGGATGCATGGATACTCTTTCCGAGACATGTTTTCTTTTTTTAAAGGTCATTCTGTTTTTGTTTTTGTTAAAACCCAAGCTTTGAGAGTAGTTTTAATAATTAGATTAGTTTTTCAAACCGTCAACGACTACAGTAGAAACTTCAAAATTGAAGTCTCATAATTCAAGGTTTCTCATAAACCGAAGCTTTCAACATTGTTAATTTTCTGTCTCATAAGCTTTGTTGTTGGTATCATGATTTGAACTATCTCAGTTCTCTAACTGTCATATAAATACCAACCTAGACGTGATTAAAGCTTGTCTTCCCAAATATCTGTTCTCCCAGTATCATTGTTCCTTGACATGACATAAAACTAACAACTGTAACGAGAGGAAACACAACGATCTCTCCAGACCAAGCTGAATGGATTGCCTGTGTGTGGGAAGGAACAACATCTACCGTTCTTTAAGCGATTGAATAAACACATGGGCAATTCAAATTCTACTAATTCGAAGCTTTGATCCACTTTTGATCCACTGGCATCTGGATCAAAGTTTTCAACTGTACTTTTCTTCTCTACAGTCAAGTAAATGTAAATTAATGAAATCGGCCTTGCTGAGATGAATTGTTTCAGCCTTTCCTAGACTGCTGTTTGTTAAGGGCCATTTAGATTGTAGACTTATTGACACAACTCTTTCATTCTTGAACACAATGGGAATAGTGACAAAATTTCAACACGAAGTTCAGGCTGGGATGTCTCTATTCTGAAGGGTTATTCATGGTATCAATTATTATTATTATTATTATTATTATTTTTTTTTTAACAAAAAGAAATGCCTTCTGTTCATCAATTGCCTTGGTATCAGCACACACAGCAAAAATGTTTTGAGTCTTTGAGTAAAAACATTACTCTGGTCTTCATCCTCAAAGCAATATAAGATACTTTGCAATGATAATATTAAACAGCCAAAAGAAACCTTTAATTTCAGCGTATCAAAAACGAAAAATAAAAATGAATATGCTGGTGATGCATGGTTTAAGTTGTGAGCTCTGCCCATGTTTTTATGCTTCTCTGTGATGTGAATGCTCTTTATTTTCCTGTCACTGCTACTCTTTTTCTGCTTAGCGTTTTCCAGGAAGGTGCTTGGGATGTGCGCTAGGGGGTTGGCGTGGTGCCCAGGCATCAGTTAGTTTTTATAAGCTTTCTCGCTCACAGTTTTTCACTGACTAGTTTTGTTCTTAAAGTATTCTCAAATCTTCACAGCATTGTTTGCTCCCATGCATTTCTCTCCTCTGGTATTCCTTACTTGAATTTCAGCCGACACTGAGTAGATTCAACTTTTGTAAAAAAAAAAAAAACTACGGACGATTCTTTTCAAGGAACTCAGATTAATTTGGATACATTTGTATACATATAAATATATATATAATTTTTGCGATTATTTAGTGTCCAGTTATGACCTCATTTTTACTCGCCGGCAATCACTCTCACAAGAAATAGGCAGGGAAGGGAAACAACCACAACGTCAAAATTGATAGTATTAGAGCACATTATATCTTTGGTTGAGCTTTAGAGAAAATTATTAAATTGAGTTTTATCAAATATTTGTATCTAATTTGAGACCCATTGGCTTTCTCACATCATCACCACCATCATCGTCATATTGCCCACCACCACCAACACCATCATAATCATCAACATCATCATCATCATGACCGCCACCATGGCCACCACCACTATCATCACCATCGTTATCGTCATCATCATGACCACCACCACCACCACCACCACCATCATCATCATCACATCATCATAGTCACCACCACCATGACCACCACCACCACCACCACTACCACCCAAACGTCTGTAAATATTACCGATAATATTCAAAAGGTCATGCCAAGGCATACAGTTTGGAGAAGCGGCTCAGTTTTTTGTTTTTTTTTATACCTTTTCCACCTCTGCTTACATCTGCACTTTAAGACATGGATTATTTTTGCAACATGAATATTTAGGCCTTTTGGCCCCTGAGGCGATGATCTTAGGGTCGGAATATGATTCAAATGCACAGCCTATTTCACATGAAATGTAATTAAAACGTGAATGCGATTTTTGTACCAACGCCCTCTTAGCTGTCAAAGAAACAGTCGATCATTAAAGGCATTCTTAAAAAGCCTAATCAAAAATACCACAGACAGTTTAGCTAATCGGGTGTGTTTTTGCCTGGCAGTAAAAAAATCTCCAAAACAAAACAAAACAAAAGGAAGAAACAGCCATGAGTTTGAATTGTATCAAAGCCATTTCATATCACAAATGAATATCACCGTTTTGGTCGCATCCTCTCGTTTCCAATCCGTTTTTATGGAACATTTTACACCAGCCTTTTTGTAGTTTCAGTAAAAAAAATTGTAAGAGTTATTGTAAGGAAAACTGCACTGGATAAGGAGAGGAACTTAGGTAAACACCTTCACTAAAATTAGTCATTTATCACTAGTTAAAGGCTAACTCAAGCTGTACCACCGAGCCGGCATTCCTTTCTCCCTCAGCAATTCCTCACAACGAACGCCTTCCTCAGAATTTGCTCCCAACCGGACTTTCCCTATGAGGTCATCAATGCCGAGTTTATTGTCGTGATAAGCCGAGACCTCGAGGCCAATGGTTCTCAAACTCTCGCGGTTAACACTAAACACAAGAGCCTCATTCCATGTTGGAGAGTTTGTATTGTGTGCAGTAGATGTCTTCTTCTTTTTTAGCTTCTTGTTCCCAGCAGTGATGCACACTTTGATGAAAGGATCTACAAAAGACGAAAAAAATAACATAAGGACTGACATCAAAAGTAATGGTGGTATATTTTTATGAAGCCAAAGTAGAATGAGTAGTAGCAAGAAATCTTCTTTCAAAATTTTGAGGCGGTCATGTTTCCATCCAGGACTTTCATCGAGCCGTATGGCTGAATTCTAATGAGACACACTCTATTTTACTGAAGAAACGGAGCACTTACGGCACTGTAGCTGGAACAACATGTTTGAAAATTATAAACAGAGAGTTTTCATGGAACGACGAAATCCAAACAAACGGAGATCATCAAAGTCTTATTAAAGAAACCAGCACTTAAAATCAAGACTCATTACTGATTAAAAAAAAAAAAAGCATTTTTTTCCTTTCAAAAAGAAAGTTAAAAAAATATAGAGACCAAAGCAGTATGGGTTGTTGCACCAACATAAGCTACACTCTGCCATATGCACAGAATTTACATCAGCAACCGTCACAAGTGTATGAAATTTTTATTTAAAAAAAAAAAAGTCGAATTTTTTTCTTGTTTTTTTTACTGTTAATGTCATTCATTTGAATAAGATATCTTCATCTTTAAAAATGTGTTGTTTTTTTTTTTTTAAGAACTGAAACAAAATTTTACTCATTTTCACTAGCGTAAACGCCTCGTCTATCAGAGTATGGTATTTGAAGTGCTGAGGTTTAGTTAACTAGAAAGCTCTAGACGGCAACACTTGAAAAAATAAAAGTCCACTCCAGGTGAATAAAGGAGTTACTGGCAAAAGAGTGAAAGTATAAATAGTCGCCGGTAAAAAGATTGAAAAAAAAAGGACTTGCGAGTAACAGGAGTAGCCAGTCTAAATAGTAAAAGATATAATCAGATGCTGGTAGGAGTTAAAGATATAAAGCTTAAGAGGGAGAAAATTATGAACTTACCAAGATCACTTTTAACTTCCTCTTGCTGGCGCAGATTTCTGGCCTTCACCACGACAACTGTCAGTCTTTCAGCACTCGGTAAGTAGCTTAGTGAGAACATGATGTCGCCACGGTCCTGTTGCTGTAAGAAAACGGTGAAGTATAGAGATGTACTTTATATTTTTGTTATGAAAAGACATCGATATTTGTTGAAAATATTTATTTGCAACGAAGCTAAACAATTAGAAGATGCATGCGTATCTATGATTATCTAAGAATAGTCGCATTCCCGAGCTTGCTCGCCACAACGACATGTGCGCAACCGTTTTTGGTTCATGTTTGTAAGGTGCAGGTGGCACTGGCAGTATTCGAACTTATGACTCATGATCTCTGCAGGTTTGTGAGTGACATTACTCCACAACTACAAAACCTAAACGTTCGTTCTGTTGCGAGGATTCAGGTTTGAGTACTTGGAAGATTATGGATGAAATAAGCGAGGCGAAAGGAGTGTCAAGATAATATACAAACAGGTATGTATTTAATGACTTGAAATAATGATTTTTTTTTTTTAAATTAAAATGTTATTTTGAGAAACAGGAGCATGATGGTGTGAGAATTGTTTGCTCCGAATTGAATCTAGATCGGCATCCAGACTCGGAACGGCTGATGTTGATTTGGCTTTTTTTGTCTATAATGTTTAATCGGATTTGGAGTACGCCTAGGCTAGACCTATTTTAGTTTAAAAGTATAATATTGTTTTAGGTATGTTTACCCTTATAGATCTCGGATTTTTAGATGGTTCTCGAAAACGTGAGAACATTATTTAGAGGAAGCTGTTAGATTTGCTACCTAGGGACCAGACAGGCGTTGACTAGGTCTAGAAGATTCCGAATATGTTTATATTTAAGGGACTTGATAAATGAGAGTATTTGATTGGTCATTATTTTAGTTAAACTTTATTGCATAAACGGGTAGATTCTAGAGTGAGTTTTTGTGTTCTATTGACCAAAGAAGCCTGTGATTACATCAGCTAATTAGTATTTTACGGGAGCTGTAGGCGATCGGTATACAAGAGAGCATATAGAGATCGCTGAGAGATAAGCCACTGATGTTACTTAGCTTTAGATCTAAATAACTGTGGAAATTAAATTGATGTCCTGAAATTGTTCCTGATTCAAAATAATTAACTTTTGGTTCCCTTTTCGGCAAGACTTAGAGTCATTTCTGTTCTTAAGTCTATTTAAAAGAACTCATTGTCACAAGAGTGATCAACTAGATCTATACCCAAACAGCATTCAGCCATTTGTGACAGACGGCATCGAATAAAAAGATTTTTGGTCGCTCCTTTCCAATAGAAATGTTGAAGAGAAAATGGAGAAAGCACATCTACTTACAGACCCTAAGCAAAACTCACAGAAAGGCGGACAAGATGAAGACACAGGGCGGTACAAACAGGTCTAGGCAGCACGACGTGCATATCTTTCGAATGTAGATTTGAAAGCATTTCTAGACTATCGGAGGCATTTAAAAGATCCTGAATATTTTATATATCAGATTTATTTTAGTGGTTTAAGTTGCTTCGTATAGAAAATCGGTGAAACTGGGCCAAGATAGGCTTTTTAAAACCATTGTTTGTCCGCTTTTAAAAATAGATATAGATTTTTTCGAGCTATCTCGAAATCTTCTATGGTGGAAGTGCGTGACAACTCAACATCTGTTGGCAGTGATAATCCAATCCCAACAATCGCACAATACAAAATCGTTAGTCGCAGCGTTAGTTCCATGACGCATACGGTGAACAAATTAGGCAGTTTTATGGCTTTTCTTATCGACCATCCTGAATAAAAATATGTCGTCTCTGAGTCATTGGAGCAAAATGTTGAAAAAGGAGAGTCATCAATTTCAGGCTCTCTTTTACTTTCATTCAGACAGGCATAATGAGCTTATGTTCCCACAGTAATTATCAAAGTAGTCTCAGTGCTTAATCTCAATATAAACCTCGCTCTTATTCGACACCTGAACTGACGTCATCTGAAAATTGACTTGATTACATGTTCTCTAGATTCGGGATCTACTGATATACTTTCTGATTCTTATCACAGATCGCCTAACACTGAATTGATGTTGCATCGCACAGCCAATAGTGAAGTTTGGAGTTTCCTTTTTCCACGGACTCAAAAATAGAAAACAAACAATATCAAACTTTTTAAACAGGTTATTTGATAGGAAAGGTTTTGCTTTTTAAGGCCTTAAAACTATGGCGTTCCTACTGAGAGAAGTTTGCATAAAGATTCTTTTATGCTTTTTATGACTGCTAATTAACGAAAAAAAAATTTTTTTTCGTAGAGCGGCAATGAAGTCTGATATGAGGAGAGCGAGATTTCTTGCCAACAAAGACGCATCTGTGTGTATGTATATTTCTGTTTGGCGATGGTATAGAGGGGACCATGAAGAAACTTGGAAATAAAGCGAAACGGATAAGGTCATGTGTGGTCCTTCACCAAGCTTTACAAGCAAGCCATATCCTTCG
>BLXT01008064.1:2989905-2991534 GCA_019648995.1 Plakobranchus ocellatus
GCCAGGGCGCCGGTGGCGGGGCTTGAACCCGCGATAGTGTACCTGAAGGCACGCGCCAGTGGTGTACGCCTACAGGAAGAATCGCAGTAGGTATTGACGGTGCACCTGTAACCGCCACACAAAATATCGCCTAGAGACCGCGCCGCCCATCAGCAACACGTCTAATGGTCACATCTCGACAAAAACAATCACATGCAAAACAATCTCATAATCTTCCCGGCACAGAAGTCACACAGCAGTGGTTGACAAGCCGTTTTGTGCCCAGTCACGCACAAGCAGCATAATCACTCTTACAATCTTACATAAAAAATTTAGACCGAGTCACTTCTGTGCCGACTTGGCGAATATTCCTTCGCCTTACAGGCTTCATAAAATCTTGGAAGTCTTTCATTTATTTAGACACTGAATATCTCTCCAGAGTCCGGCGGTATCAAGTAAGACTATCCCAGTGGCCGCTGCAGTGGTTTTTTCCGCGGTTATGACTGGATGGAGCTTTCCTTCCTCTGCCAAGGCACGGTTACCTCTTTATCGATGATTCCGATATGGGAAGGCAACCGCTGGACCAACCTCTTGCAGGGCGTCCGCTAGCAGGACCGTTTCTCTCATGTCTATTCTACCGGTTTTTCTCAATGTTTGCACTAAAGCCAGATAGTCGGGGAAATTTACTGTTCCAAGTAGTGTGCTCTATTTCCGATGCCCTCTGTTGATTTCTCTTATGCACCTGTAGAGCGCCTTGAATCGCAGACACAACTGCACATTTTATCTGCAACGGGTTCACATTTCCGAGATAGTAATTTATTAGATCGTAGGATATATCCCATAGCTCCTGTTGATATTGCCACTCCATGTGTGAGCTAACCATTTACGCAAGGCTGTACTCTTACTATGGTTAGCAATCGCGTTAGGTACAATGCTATAAAGGCTAGAGGGCAAGTTGCATCTATTCCGTTGATGGATTCCATATCCAAACAGGTTTTTGTAAATGTAAATGTCACCTCGGATGCCCAGGCTCGAACGAATAACGATGCTCACTCCTGGGGCGTGCTATACTTTGGAGTGAGATTGTGAGGCATGCTGAAGATTGATAATTTCCTTGATTTGAAGTTGTTGCATGATGAATATTCTCTGCCAGGGATCTACGTGAATTATAAAAGCCGCTGTAAACATATCTTTCTAGGGCCAATATGATTTGTTCCCCTCTCCTAAAACAAAGCGACCCATCGTTATATATATCTTTATGCCTGATAAAATACATCAAATAAGATTCTTCCCAACCCCTGATAGAGTCATAGGCTCATATCGTCACGCTCTCTAGGCGTTAGAATGTTTTAATAGCCGAACCTTGAGTAATAAACTCGTCAATCGAGATGGTGCTAAACTGGAACCCCTTCCCATGTTTCTATCTATAAGATTGAAATTTCTTGATATACATTGTTTAAAGCAGAAAAAAAATGCATGTTGGGATTATCGTTCACCATTTGCCTTTCTGCTCGGCTTTTTCCAATGAAATTCTGCACCAGGATAATTTTACTTGTTCTTTTATCACATTACCTTGATGCACTTTTTAACTCTTTTTATAGAGAGACGGAGAGAGAGAGAGAGAGAGAGAGAGAGAGAGAGAGAGAGAGA
>BLXT01008064.1:3043595-3056577 GCA_019648995.1 Plakobranchus ocellatus
AGAGACAGAGAGAGAGAGAGAGAGAGAGAGAGAGAGAAAGAGAGAGAGGGAGGGAGGGAGAGAAATAAAGAGGAAAGGAGAAAACAAGAAAGACATGAGTTATAAATTATCCTCACGGGATTTTCGTAGCATTTTCTCGTTTCTCCAGGTTTTGGACATCTCCCATTTTTCAACTTGACGTCACAGTGATTGAGAATAAGAAAGGAAAGAAGGTGAGAGGCAATTGGTGTATAGTAAATAGCAATGGGACATGAAAACACCGGAAATCGAATCTCATCTTGTCAAGAGCTCGTTTGGTGATTGGCAAAGCACGAAGATAAAAATTGGTTCTTCGATGTGTGGAAATAACCTTAATACCAAAGTCCATATGGGCAAATGTTTTAAAGATTTAAAGGATCAGAGAATGACAGGATATTATTTCAAACATTGAATTTCCGCATTAATTCATCTTAAAAGGAGGAAAAGCAAAATGCATTGACACAGCTCTAATGGCAAGGCGTCCATTGCGAAATAAAAAAAAAAAGAAGACTGAAAGAGAAAAACAGGTTATAACAGAACTAGCCCTCTTCAAAGCATCTTATAACTTGAGAATGTGAATTTTTTGATCCGATCAGTTAAAATGATAATTTTTGCGCAGCACGAAGCAAACTACTGTTGTTATTTGTTTGAGTTTATAAAATTTAAATCTCAAAACCTATTTAAGAAGCATGCAAGAGCGAAAGAAAATTTTTAAAAATCAGTCTTACCTTCTTCGCTTTCCTGCTTTGACAGTGTGGGCACAAGGCTCTGTGCTCTCTTGCGGGCAATCAGACCTTGAGGCACCCAAAACTTTCCAGTAGCGTCGGCTCCTGCAGAAACTGGGGAGCTGGGACTCGAACCCATCCTCTTGCTACCTAGGAGCCATTCCGCGCGGACATTGGCTGCTCTAGGATGAGCCCCAGCTGAGCCTCCTGCTGTTGATGCTGACCCTGACATACTTGCATTTCCACCAACTTTGATGAAGAGTCCACCTCCGGCACCCCGTGCCCCTCTTCCTTCTCCTCCTCTCCCAGGTCCCGTCCTCGATGCCCCGCCTACACTGGCCATGCACTTTGACGCCAGGCGCTGCAGCCAGCCAGTGCCTTCCTCCACACCTGGAAAACCGACTGATGACCCCCCACCTGTGTTGGAGGTGTTAGAATGCTCCGTCCCTGAATCGTTGCATCTACCACCCGAGTTCAGGGCCTCCGAGGTTTGTGTCCCAGTGTTTGACGTTTTACCAATCGTCCTCGGACTGACCTGGATCCCAACAGTTTTCGTGGAAGATAAATCCAACGAAGAGTGGCCGGAGTCCGTATGGTGCTCTTTGTCGTATTGAAATAGGGGAAGAACTTGGCAGCACTGGTCTGTTGAGTCTACAGAGTCTCCTCGCCCCGACTCAAGCGCTCGGGACTTTTTATGTTTGGGGGAAAGGCTCTTGCTAGCTTTCAGGCACAGAGAGAGGGAGATATCTGTGGCTTTGCTGCTAGCATCAAAGTTATCGATTTCCGATCCTTTCTCAGTCTTTTTTGATTTGGGCGAGGCAGATTTTGACCGTTTCTTGTCTACACCACAAGAAGCTGGATTTATTGATGAAAAAGTAGTTGCTGGCGTTGAACCAGATGCGATGGCGCCAGCTTTTCCACCAACTAAATCAATAGCTTGCGCAACTGCAGGTCTCTCGGGCTGTTTGAGAATGCTGCGAAACACATCTGAGGTTTTTGATTTAGGAAGCCCTGTGTGTTTAGCTTGCGGACTGAGAGCAGAAGATACACTTTCTTGATGAACAAAACTAGGTCTGTGAATCGTGGAGGATGAGGGCATTGATTTATTATTTCCAGGATGTGTTGGTGAAGAAACAACAGAATTACTGTCATCGGATTCAGGAAATCCGGCGAAAGATGAGTGCCGACGAGCCCCTTGTTTTAACACAGAGCGCGCAGCTGGTGACACTGGAGATCTTTTGGTTAGTGAATTGTCATCCCAGCTCACGATAGGCTCGAACTGGACAGTGGCATGCCGTTTTCCGCTGGCTCCTTGTGAAGAATGATGCTTACCTTTGGAGACACTTGCTATTTCATTTGAAGTGTGATGAGATAACGAAGCAGTATTGATAGGATCAGCAACATTTTCTTTGTCATTTCCGTTTCCGCCCCGGGAGAACAAACTGGTTTCTGGGTTCTGGAGGCAGGCAGCAGCAGCTCCACCCACTGCAGTTGCCACGAGTTGTCTCCCTGCCACCTGAGCCACTGGGGCAACCAGCTCACTGGCGACCACACCACTTCCAGAAATGCTATTACCAGCGTCACTGAATAAAGGAATACAACTCAAAGATGGAAGATCAGATGTACTAACAACACCATGTGACCCTACACTCACATTAGAAGTTGAATAAGAACACCTCTCATTAGGATTTATTCTATAGCCACCGGAAGTAGTACGTCCACCCACACAATGGATTCTGGCCTTGTCCTCTACGCCAGTTGCAACAACAGAGTTAGATGTGATGTTCCCAGCGAAACTTGACGCACCAGCTACTGATGATTTTGCTAAGCATGAAGAACTGAGGCCAGTGTCGGAAATCACATTAGCCCCTCTAGGCTTTGCGTTCGATTGTCCGCTTCCCCCAAATTCCAAACAACGATCACTCCCCGCTTGTCCCGATCGTCTCTCCACCTCTCTTTCTTCTCGGTCCACTCTCTCTCCCTGTGCATCGTTGCGGGGCTCAGTTTTTATGACTATGTTCCCTTTACCCTGAAGCGATTCGTCCCCTTTGCTGTTTACATCAGTTTCACTTCTTTCAACACTATCATGAACTCCCGAGCTTGATCCATTGTTGCTTGTATTACTTTTATTTTTACTTCCAGTGAGGGATAGAGGGAATTTTTTCTTCTTTTTCTCGAAAAGAACTTGATCGTCAAAACTACATAGAAGGCTACCTGATGATCTCCTACTGCTAGACTTCTTATTGCCTTTGTTTTTTCCTTTGTCGTTGTCGCTGTCGTCATCATTGTAACCATCGTCACTATTATTGTCGTCTTCATCGTCTCCGTCATCCCAAAGATTGTGAATTTGTTTGACAAGGGTAGCAACAGATGACTTTCTGGCTTGGCGACGAAGTTTTCCAAGTTTTGATTTTGCCGAAACCAACGTCTTTTCGTCTGTTAATGAACCTCTTCTTCCATCTGTCAATAATCTTCTGGGAATTGGGGTAAGCCCAGTATCCGAGAATTTTCTGCGGCCTCTGTAGTTTACAGGGGGAAGTTCGGGAACATTCCGCCTTGGCGAGGTCTCCAGACTTGATGACGAAGAGTGATGTTTATCAGTCTCTGGGTGGGCAGGGGGAGAGATAGGAGGGGTAGTGATGGATCCTCCAGCTCCAACTGCCGTACCTCCATAGCCGCAGGAAGAATTTGATGACAAAGAAGACGAGTTGTTGTGAAACGTTTTCAAAAGCAATCCTCTCACAGGAGAGGGTGATTTCTTCAGCTTTGCTAGCTGCTGCTGTTCCAGTTGTTGTGCAGGCGGTAATGTACTTTTACGACTAGCAAGCTGCTGAAGGAACAAATGATTGCATGTACCATGGGAGCTTCTCCTTCCCCCAGCACCTTGATCTTTCTCTCCCCTTCCCCCAACGCTTGTGCCTGGTATAGCCAGAGTGTTGGCCTCTGCTCCTTCCCCTCCTCCTCCCTTTGGTCCTCTCTCGTCACTGCTAGTAGAGGAGGATCTTTCAGACGTGCCACTCCCCGCTCTGGAGGAGAGTAGAACTTCCCTGTAAGCCGTAGCTGCCGCAGACGTCGAGTTAGTTCCTGAATTACTTCCTTGTCTTAGCTGTGTCTTGTTGTCACAAGGTGGCACATCCTCCACACGGTTGGTATAGCGGGCAGTTACACCAACACCCTTGGACGTATAACTTGTATCACTTTTATCACCGTCACCAAAATCCCCGATATTGAACGAACCCTGGCTCGTACAGGGGATTTTCTCCTTATCCAAACTTCTGTTTTCTGTATCAAATGTGAAGTATTTTCTTATAAACCCTCTCTTTGGCTTAGTTTTCTCGACTTTGGACGACCAAGTTGATGAGTTCATAGATTTGAAATCATTATCAATATCTGGATTTGGTGAGGTTGCTTCGTAGTCTTCGGTAGAGGAAAGTAAAAGATCCGAAGTTTTACTTGAAAGGTCCAATTTGTTTCGAGGAAACAGTCTTCTCGGTGATGGAGAATTACCGCTACTTGGCTGTTGCTGCTGCTGCTGACGCTGTTCTGTGGAACCATGGGTTTTTAAAAGCTGTAGTTTATGGTGTTGTTGATAAGGTGAAAGCTGACTATTATGGTACGACTGAGGCACAACAAATGGTTGTACTTTGCCACAAGTGAGAAAAACAGTATTAGACTGACCACCGCTGGCTGAGCCAGAGGGCTGTTGCTGTTGATATTTTTCTTGTGGTTTATTATAATGATCAGCCGACTGATGTTGGTAATTAAATGTGGCTGAAGTGGATGTCGACGCAAGACCACTGCTGTTTATCTTTCTGGCATTTACCGAGCTCGTAATGCCAAAGATATTGTCTGCAAAACCCACATCAGGCAACGTACTGGTTGACGTTGGTTCAGATTTGCTATCAACTCCCCATTCGCTGGAATTTCGATCCGCGCATGAGAGGGTGGCTGTCGCGTGAGCACTCCGGTTAACAATTGAATTTGCGCCCCTCTCACTCTTCTCTATTTTTTCCCCTCCTCCTCCTCCCCGCTCTTCCCGGCTGTTTTGAGCCCCTCTCGCTTTTGATGTGGCAGCGTTTTGGTCTACATGTGAAAAAGATGAGAGAGTAGCTGTGCCTTGGGTCAAACCATGCTTTGAAATATCACTGAAGGGCGAGGTATTTTTGAAAGAAATATTTTCTAGTCCAACACCCGTTTTTCTCCTCCTCGTTCCCACTTTATCATCATTATCATTGATTTCATTGGAGGCGGTAATGTTATCGGCGCTGAGGTTCCTTATTATCAAACCAGTTAATGGGACATTTAGCTTATTTCTTTCCTCATTGCTTGAACTTCTGGGAACATAAGACTCACTTCGAGAACTGTACTTATCTCTCAATACCGCCGGACCACTAGCCTGGGCGCGTGCAATTTGTCTAGTTGTTGCCATTGGATCAGAGTAGGTGGTTGTACAGGGGGAATGAAACTGGCGAGACGCATGCTTTTCAAGACTGGAAACATTAGGTGATAAAGGAGATTTCAGGAAGGGAGAGAAATTTTGTGAAATGCTTGCCGTGGGAGATAAAGAGGGCGACGATAATGACAACTTACCGGATCCCTTCATTGAAAATTTTAGTTTTGATCCGTTGTCTGCACTATGATGGCGTTGCTTTATTTGCGACAACGAATCTACTGAGGCTTTGTGAGATGACACTTGTGGCGGTTGTTGATGTGGTGGTTCTTGGTGTTTTTGTTGTTGTTCATAATGAATGTGCTGATTGAGACGATGTTGGTCATGATTTTGCTGTTCCTGACTCGAGCCAGACAGTTTGCTTCCGACCTTCTTAAAAAATTCACTGATTTTATCGATACTTGATCCGCCGCTAGACTGGCTAGAGTTGGACTCCACTGAAACAGTGTTAGAATGACTTTTTTCCATGCTCGCGTTATTAGAGGAGTAAAAGGATACATTTGTTGAATATAGCTGATGTTCGTTGGAGCCATCTCTGCCACTGCTGTTACCATGTAAAAAATCCCCACCCCCATACTCCCATTGAGACTCTTTGCTTGTCTTAACAGGCGAATCAAGACCCTCAGAGCTGTCTAGAGCGGCGCTATATGCCGCGCCTTTGGAAACCCCTGAGGCAGCAGGGCCCAACAAGCTTGTCAATGTTCCGCCTCCTTGTGCCCCGGGGTTCTCTATAATGAGCGTGGACTTGGCTAAGGCAGGAGAGGTGTGAAGGGGCAAGGCTGGAGATGTGAGATAAGGGGAAGCTGATGACGTAGTTTCAGTTGATGTGTTTGGCGGGAATGACGCACACTGTGTGAGAATTAAGTCTGTTTTAATACGCAGGAGGTCAGAATTGTTACCCTGTTCCACACCAGTTTTCCCAGTTGTGCTTTTCTGAAAGGACTTGACTTCTTCTCTCTTCATATCATCTTTGGCAGAAAAATGTGTACTGTTTTGGTTTGTTCTTAATGACGTACATTTGTTTACATGAGCATCTAACTCTTTATTAGAGTCATTTAGTGTTAGTGACGAGGCAACGCAAGATGGAGAGTGCAAGAGGGATGAGGTGACTGGGTTGGGCGAGTTAGGGGGAGCGAGTAAAGGGGAGGAGGCGATATTAAAAAATGGTGATCCCCTTTTCGAAGATGGCGTCAACAATGGTGACAACGACGATTGAGCGTGAGCTGGTGTGGGTAACAACGATAACTTTGACGGTGACGGTTTGGGAGGTAACAATTGGGTAGATGTTGTCGTAGATGATAAAGAGCATGTTTTGGACGGGGTAAAAAACGATGAAATCTTTTTTGATTTAGAAGCAGGAGAAGCAGAAGGACCAGGCGACGTTGAGGCTGCTGGATCAAGATTATCAACAGTTTTATCTTTACTGTCAGATTTAAAAAATTTAGTAAACGGATTAATGTCTTTCCTATTTTTGGCAATGACAGGAGGTGAGGATGGGCCCTCTCTAACACTACTTATATCTTCCCACCAGTACGGCTGGTGCATCAAATGAGGAGGGACGTTCTTACTTCCTCCAGGACTATTGACTTGATATACCAAAAGGTTTCTCTCCCGATAAAAGTATCCAAAAGGCTCCCAGCATGGAGAGGATGAGGACGAGGGCACGGCCTCCTTCTCTTCCTCTAAAACTGGAGTGAGTGGCGGCGGTTGCTGTCCCAGCGATGATCGACGTTGTTGTTGGAGCTGCTGGAGACGGGCAAATCTCTCCTGCTCTTCTTGCCAAGATCGGATAGCTTTCACGAGTTCATCCTCGCTGCTGTCCGATTCTTCATCCTCTATGCTGTTGTTAGCATCCGCTGTGTCGCTGAGTTTTATGGCACTGCTATCACTTCCACAGACTTTTGTTTTGGAATTTTTACGGTGCCAGATGCTGACCGTTTCCTCGTTATCAGTATCGTCATCCTCACTGCTTGTTACGTACTCCTGCATAGAAATCTCGTCCAGAGCATCCTGTTGCTCCAGTTGTTCCTCCTCCCAGCGCCTCAAAGCCAGTACCAAATCATCGTCATCCTCTTCATCATCAGAGGCATCAAATATTATGCTGTTGTCGTCTGCCAAGAAGCTGTCGTCACTAGCCTGGCTAGTTGTATCTCCATCTGCGGTGAAGAAAGCTCTCGGAATGGAGCTCAGTTGTGGGCGTGGTTTCTTCTCCATTTCTGGTCCAGTATTTCGTTTAGGAGTCTCTACACTGCCAGTAGCACTCCCGGTGCTACCTCCTCCTGTCACGCTATCGCTCTCCTCCTCCGAATCCTTGACGTAACCGTGCCACAAATCAGTTGTATGGGACAAAATATGACTTCGCGTCATTCTTAAAGGCGGCCGCTTGGCTCCTTGAGGCGAGCCAGATACAAGCTGGTGCTGTATAATATGACCTGCAGATGCCCCCAGAATGCCTCCCTTAGGAAGATGAATAAACAAGCCTTGTCTTGGAAACTTTTGCGCCGTTGTTTTCCCTTCCCTTGCTCTGGAGGCAGAGGGAGACCCAGAAAATGCTGGATTGGCACTAACTTGTTTCGTGTCCCTCCAACCACCAGATTTTTCGTAATGTCGAGTGAGGCGTGTCCCACAGTCTGCGTCAAGCCATTCCAACACACGCATCGACTTTTCAAAACGACTTCCTTGTTTCTGTGGCTTGTCTTTCTCAAATTTCTGAACTTTTCCGCTGATCACCCCTCGACACGGCGCCTCAGCGGATACTGCTTTTCTAGATGGCGTATTCTTTAGCCCGCCTATCGTTGCAGTTGCTGCTGTTGTGTTGGTTTTTAATGGCGTTATTGCTGATGTTGTTGAAAAACTTGACATTACATTATCATTGTTGCTAGTTTCTAAATATTTGTCTGATAATGCCCTGTCTTTATTCGATTTATCTGTTGTTCCTCTGATACAATCTCCCTCACTGTTACCACTCCCGACAATGTCAAAACCCATCGTTCGCATTTTTTCTTCACTGCGGTTTCCTCCCCCTACCACCCTTTCTCCCCCTATCTCTCTACTCTGATTGGCTCCCCAACCCACATTTAACAATGACCTGAGCAGCTTTTTATCCATCTCATCCAATTGGTCAAGCCTTATTCCCCAGTTCTCTCCGACTTTAATTAGACCGCTGTCTTTACCATCTTTTGCCGCGTTCGCCATCACTACACTATCGTCTTTCCTCATAATGGCTTGGAGCTTTCCTTTTTTGCCTGGAGCGACCCTTTCATCTGTCCATCCTACTCTTTTCTCTGGACCATCTGCTTTCCCCTCTCTTTCCTCAGTTCTTGCCGCCCCTTTTCCTCCTCTCCTCTCTCTATCGCTAACAACCGACTCAGCCAGAGTGACAGACTGATGGAGTTTGACGTTACTCCTTCTTCGCCAGCATAACCTTCCCTTGTGGCTATCCCATGCCTATTATCTCTGCTAGCGAGATTCAATTCGCTGCTCGGTGCCAGTCCTAATGTCTCTCTCAGAGTTGCCCTTCACCGTTGGGCATTGTTCTATGTCGAGTTGTTAGTGTCAAGAGATAGGAAAAAGCTTCTTGCGAATTGAAGAGAGAGCTGGGGATAGAACAAACAGGAAAAGAGGTCAAAATTTCCTGTATATTTGATAAAAAAATTTGTTGAAATTTCTACAAAATAAAACAATTTTTTTCAATTAAAAGCGATAAATTCAATTAATTATTTGTAAGCCTTCTACTTTAAGAAAAGAAAGTGAAATAATGAGGGAGATGTCAAATGTCAACATGAAAGGAAAATGGAATATGGTTTTACAAGTTTTTTTCTTATCCTTAATGATTTGATATGGTTATACGATAACATTTGAATTGAAAGCTCTTTCGTGCGCGGCAAGAAAGCATCTCCTCAAATTTATAATTACCATCATTAAAATCAAGGGCTAGCAACTAATCCTGAAAAGCCGTAAACGGGTTTTTGCATTTGCAACAAGATTTCATCTAAATCTAAGCCTATTATAAGTACTTATTCTTATATGCCATGACTAACTAGCGCTGAAATCCTACATCTCTAATATAGCACGTAACTAATTCGAGTCATGGGTTTTAATTAGTGCATCTAAGTATGAGAATCGTATGGCGATATGCCACTTAAGGTATGGCATTATCAGCATTACTGTACCTGCAAGTTTGCATGGAAATTTTAGGATAGTAGTTGACCTATAACAAAAGTTATGGAAATTCGCATTTAAGGAAAGTCTTGTTTGCAATAATGAAAATATAAATAACACAATTTGAGTACACATCCAATTAATTTTAATGCAAGGAGCAGTCTACAGTGGTTGATGCTAACGATCACTTTTATTGTAGGTCAGGACTAAACTGATTTAGAATGCGACTCTTTTACAAAGAATAATTATGCATTGTTTTTCTTTATTTTATTTTAATTTTTTCAAAAACACTTTTCAGTGCGCTGCGATGAACTCCTCAATTGGAATCGCTACTTTTGTTTTACTTTATTATATAAAATTTGTGAAGCTATTTCTAAAGAGTATATACACGTATGTAAGTTTTAAAAAAGTATAGCAATCGCTATAGAGCAAACGCACATACAACATTGGCCCTTGCAGAAGCACTTAGATAGGGAAGGGGATGTAATATTTGCCGGGAAGCACCAAAAAGAGGTGAGCACGGACAATGTGGTAAACACTTTAGGACAATGGAATTGGGCAAACTGTTTCGCGGCTAATAGACAATAAAGGCAGTGCAGTGGTGCCCTTGAGGCAGATAAGAATGAAAGGCGTAGAGAGAGACAATGCGAGAGAGAGAGAGAGAGAGAGAGAGAGAGAGAGAGAGAGAGAGGTAAGACTAACGGAGAGAAAAAGTTTTTATCGATATTGTTCCGGTGCATTTGGAAAGGCACCAATTATTATTAAGCACTTATTAAGGACAATATTATTATAATGCAAAAGATCATTAAATAAAATGTTATGGCTTTCACAGCGACTTAACTTGGCTTTTTATAACACTTTGATTTAAAAGTTTTACCTGGTTTCATGTAAGGAAGTTTTGGTGGTATCTCACTAGCGTTAGTATCTTCTTTTAAAATGTACAAAAACAGACAGGTTATCATGCCTTTCTGTTTGTGTCTGGTCCTCTTTTAAATAATTTTTCTTTTCGATAAAGTCTCTGTGCTTTTACATGCCAAAAATTCAAAAATGTAAAAGGCAAAAAGTTACCATTAAGTACCTACCAAAGACGAACTACTGTTTGGTATTTATTTTATAATATCTATTGGTGTAAATTTAAAAAAAGAATAAATTGTTGGAGGCGATTGTGGCGCTCCGGTTAGATTTGCCCACCTTACAGTCTACAGGAATTCAGCGTTGCGGCTTAAAACTCGGCCTCTGGCGCCCGATTCAACAAAATTATTTTGAAATAAAAACAACAAACTAAACGACTGACCGCAAATGTTGAATAAGCTTTTCTTGTTATGGCAACGGGGGAAAAATTATTTTTACTTGCGCAATGTTGAGTGATGGGAAGAACCCTATCTTCCAAGTAATCATGCGGTGCAAGTATCATTGTTATATTTATAATTTTTTTAAAGGGTAACAGTTATCTAAACCAATAAAAGAATCCCTTTCCTTTCACAAAAGTAGCCGATGAATTATTAACGAATTTCTATACCAAGGGACTTGAGGCTTGAAATTTGCTGGGCATATACATTCATTTTCTTTGTTCCCTCCCTTTGTTCTGGTACAATGGCTAAATATTAGTTGCAATATCGTTTTTCCCACTTAAGAAACTTGAATTTCAATTCCCAATTACTTTTATTTTTATCTTCTATTTTACCCATAACGCACACACTTCACTCGGAGTGGCGAAACAGGTGAGCTTTGTTTCATAAGGCATAAAATATTGAGTTACTTAAGAAACATTTTGAAACCATAAAAAAGTGTGGATACTTTTTGGGTTTGACCAAAAGTCTAAAAAAAAAAAAAGCTTGTTTTCTGGGATTTTTAAATCTGTCGGGGCTATGAATATTCTTTGAGTTACAGCACTCCCTTTCCATTGGTGACTTTCTAAAGTATAGAGACGCACATAGTGATTTGATGCATTTTGTCTTTATTTTCACCTTTTTCATCAAATTTGCGTTTTAAGCTTTAACGTTTTCCGAATTATTCTTTACAAACATTCTATTCAGGACGCGTTCAAAGCTACAGTTTGTATATCATTTTTGTCTTTAGCTCAGGCAGAAAAAAACTATCTTTCTCTTTAAGTCTTTGGTGTGATCGATATAATAATTCAGCAAGTGTGCCTAATCATTATATCAGTCATACCAAAGACCATTACTATATCTGTCGTACCAAAGATCATTATTGTATCAGTCATATCAAAGACCATTATTGTATCAGTCATACCAAAGACCATTATTATATCAGTCGTACCAAAGACCATTTTTATATCTGTCGTACCAAAGATCATTATTGTATCAGTCATACCAAAGACCATTATTGTATCAGTCATACCAAAGACCATTATTATATCAGTCGTACCAAAGACCATTTTTATATCAGTCATAACAAAGACCATTTTATATCAGTCATACCAAAGACCGCTATTATATCAATCATACCAAAGACCATTATTATGTCAGTCATTCCAAATACTTAAAAGAGAAAGATAATTCATTACCTAAAATATGCCGATTGTAAGCAATAGACCTGCCTGATTTAGTCAGTTCTCGATATTAAATCTTGCCCTTACTGAAATTTCACTCTTGTTGCCTAGTCGCTATTTCAATGGTATTTCTCAACGATCATGATTCTCTCTCTCTCTCTCTCTCTCTCTCTCTCTCTCTCTCTCTCTCTCTCTTTCTCTCTCTTATTGTGTGTGTGTGTATATATATTATATATATGTATTTATATATATATATATATATATATATATGTATATATATATATAATTATACATTGTCTTGTTCTGGTGCTTCATCCCTACTGGTCATCATCCTGTTTTCGGGCATTGAACCGCAAACACATTAGTTCATATTTCTGCCTACACACTAGCACAGTATGTCAGCCCTTAATTTCGAAAACAGCTTCGAGAAAAAAAAATCGGATCCAATTGTGATTCACCCTGGGATAGACTAAGCTAGACTCAGAAACATGTTTAGTGCACAAAGTTCTGTTTTTATTGCCGAATTAGATGCTTTCCAACAGTGTTATGAAAGAGTAACGTATCGGCCTTGATAAGGAACCGTTAATCTTGCCTAAAGTGTTTTAAATCGGACCAAACATTATGGGAAAAAAAAACTTAGGTACTGATAAGGAATCCAGACTAACGAATCAATTTGAGCAATTTATGTTGTGAAATATAGCACTTCAAATTTTCTGTCTGGTCTGAATTTATTTCATATAAAGATTTAACAATAATATTAATAGCCTTGACGGGTTAATGGCTCAAAGTGGCAAGCGACACTTTTCAATTCGGATTAAAAAACAAACTATGCATGAAGCCAATTGCATCTTCCTCCCTTTTATAGACAAGAAATGAAGTTAGGAGACTATACAAAAAATCCCCAACTGTTTGATCTTTTATTACATATTAATTGGAACGAAGTATTCACAAAATAATTCTTTTAAATTGTAAATTGTATCTTTTTGATTGCTCTGGTTATTGACAATACTATTAGTAGTTAAAATGAGAGACAAATTTTTCATCTTAGTCCACTCTGCATTTGAAAAAATGAATGAGACAGGGCAGGGGAAGGTAGAGACCGTAATTGGGGGGGGG
>BLXT01008064.1:3178419-3211869 GCA_019648995.1 Plakobranchus ocellatus
CCCCCCCCCCAAAAAAAAAAAGCCTGTTTAATTTTACAAAATCTTAATTTTGTAAAATTGTGAAAATAAATCATATAATCCTAAAACTTTTTGCCTAAAATAATTGTGCACACTTGAAGGAGAAAAAATATTGTTTTATTAGAAGTCACAGATAAGGCAATGTTTTTTGTCTTTGCATAGCTTCTCAAATTGAGTCTGGCAATAATCTTCATTATGTATAAAATAATGTCTGCTTCATTATTTCTCTTCTTACCACTCTATGTTGAGCTTGACAGACTAATACTTTCAGTTAAAAAAGAAGTGAATTCAAATTTACTTAATGTTTTTATTCTTTATAGTTATCTTTTTTCTACATTTCAATAACTTTGCAGTTATGGCGTATCCTGCAAAAAATTGAAATTGAAAAAAATAAAAAGAAGTAAAATCTGAAAGGATCATATCCAGACATTTTTTTTTCTTATCGTGTGCCAGTTATTTTTTATAATTTCAAAACAACTGCTAGACTGTGTTAGGTCTAAGGTCACATTTTTACAAGACTTAGGTCTTGACTCTCTACTTAGCTTTCTTGAAAACAAGCTAGTAACATGAGTCTCTTTGTACTAACAACTTTGTGGAAAGCAGTTCACAAATTCTAAAGTCGGATGGCCCAGTAGTCAGAAATGACCTGCATATATGAGAAGGTACCTCTTGTTGTTTATTCTAGGCCACCATTTGCATCCAACCTGCTAGGCGCCAAACAACTCTCAAATATCAAGAATTGTGCACGCTTTATGTAACAAAAATTATCCAAATAGAACACTGAGAATTTTTTCCATATATGACTTTTTTTTTAAATACAAATTGATATAATGAAAAATTCCTCTCTACTTAAAAAAATTCCAACAAATAAAGCTAATTTGAAATAATGACATACACAAAAGGCTTTGCACTGCTCAAAATCAGTTCTTTGATTGAGAGAGGGACTTAAACAACTCTAAATTTTGTAAGAAAAATTTGTTGACTAATAGAAAACAGGAACACTTGACATTGGTGAACAAAACAAACAGGCACTCTAGATCTAGGTTAATCTCAATAGTGAAATTTTTGTGTGACTACACAAAGGGATGAAAATTAGCACTCTGAGCACTATAAATTGTTACTCAGGATTATCTCACAATGGAATTTCATAAAATAAACCTGATTAATAGTGTTTTCTGAGCACAAAACTTTGCTTTTACTATTTTTTTGTTTGTCAGGAAATAGCACTTACTTACGCTATGATAAAGTGTTAACTTGAGTGTCTGTATGTTCATCTGCAGCCTTGGTAACAAGCCGTCGCGGTCAGAGAATGCCAAACACAGTTTATTTGTGTGTGGGGCGGAAGACAGAACTAGCATAGCCAGTATCCCAGATACCATTGCAGCTTCAATAGGTCCCTTGGTAAGTTGTACTGTGTCGGGTGCTATTGGTGTAGCAAAAGTTTTGTTTTGTTTTACAAAAAGTAGATTTTCAAAACTTTATCTCTATGTTTATGAATCTTATATATCATGGTGTAAGTGCAGCAGAATATTGGTTATACTTTAGTCAAGCAGGCGGGCATACATCAAACTGACAAGGTCCCTGGGCTGGGTCGCTTGTTTTTTCAGGGCATTGTTTTTTTTAGATCTTGCTTAATAAAACTGATTTAAAACAGTCAATGTTATGTTGACTGAGTTGCTATAATACAATGATTAATCTAGATACATTTTCACTTCATATTTCAAAAGGAGATGAGAGATAATATAGATGAGGCATTGTTGCATGATGATTTTTACAGTCTTTAAAAAATAGATGAGTAAAATATAACATTATAAAAATGCAACACAGCTACAATGTTGATCCACTCAATCACACAAGTGAATAAATTCAAAGCAGAATAATATTGAGCTACTGAGGAGGTAAATAAGTCCTTGCTTGTCCTCTGAGGACTGAGCCGGATGTCCTGTTCACATGACCCTTAGTTACAATAACCCTCACAACCATAACTACCAATCATATGTTTTTCTTATATCTTATTGTCAACATTCGGGGCCTAAAAACTTGTACTTGCACTACTTAGTCATTATTAAAACTCAATGCTTTGAAAAAGTGCAATCTTATATGTGCTAGGCCCAGTGTGAACATTGGCCAATAAATTAGAGTGTTAAGGATAGTTCACAACACAAAACTGGCATTATTATATCGGGTGGGGCAGAAAAAACATGACAAATTCAAGGGCAGATACTTTGTGATGATCTTTTATGTGTACATGTGGTTCTCACCGAGCGTTGCTCTATTTAGAATAAATGTTTGTATGAAAACCATTGGTTTCTGTTGGGCGGTTGTGGAATAGCTTGGGAGTTGGGATGGATGCCTCAAAATTGTAATATCATAAGGCAAAATGAGTTCCACTCTCTGGACTCAAAGTTGAATTTTGTCATTAGGTCCTCCGTCTTAATCAAGGACAGTCCTGGGTTTTGATTTCCAAGAGGTGATTGATTTTCTGATTTCTTGAACTGTAATCTGATTCTAGCACTCTTGACTTTTTCATTTTAATTTTTCTTTTGTGAATTGTTGTTGTCTATCACAATATACTTTTTCAGACAATGAATGCCAAATAAAATAGTCCATTGGATTCACATCGATTATTGCGGGGGCAGTTTTGTTTTTTTAATAAATTCTTGTGTATTAATCTGAGTATATATTTGTGTGAACAAATAGAATGGGATGATGCACCATCTTGTTAGAAAATGTTGCTATTGTCACGTTCCAATAGCTCTTTTAAATTTACAGTGATTTTGGTTTGATATGAGCAATATTGAAGAAATTTTGTGGACATATTGTCATGTAAATACATTAGCATTGAATTTCAGATTGGTGTCACATGCCAATGAGTATTTCTAGTTTGTTTTACGTGCCCTAAGCTTTTACGGAAAACTTATTCGGGGACACATGCCAATGAGGAAGTTACCCGCCTTTAGATATGGGTTTGTTTTTTTTACCCCAAATCCTGACATTATGACATTACACTTCTTAGATGTCCAATTTTGTTGTCTGGTTGTTTTGTGAACACTGGAGGGATTTTAATGAAATTTGGAACAATGTTTGGAGATAGTTGCACATGGATCTGAAATGTTTTGTTTGCAGAGTTGCGCACTACTGAAGTTGGGCGCTTTTTTTTTCTTTTTTTTTGTCCCACCCCATATTTTAATCGTTTTATATCATCGTATATAAAAAGAAAAACCTAAAAAGCTGGCATAAGAAAAAGTATATTCATTTTTACCTATAAAAGTTGGAAATTTTACAAAATATAAATGTTCAAAGCATCAAAACTATCTAGTGTGTTTGTGCATGTGCTGCTGATCTGTAAAAAATTTTAGTTTGTTCACTTTCAACCTCATATAACATCGCATGAGGCTGACTGCAGGTTAGCTGTCCAAGGAGTTTAGAGAATATCACGTCTGCTTTGACCAGGGATAATTCACTGAATTGAAGTCGGTCTGATAAGCTAAAACTCTAAAATGTAAAAAACAAGTGACTGTGATATGGTCCTTAGCACCTTACTAATTATATATAAGTCAACTAGAAAATAATATAAAAAGTTAACTTATGTGATTTTGTTTTGACACCAGCTCTCACACTCTTCATCTACATCATCTGTGATATCATCGGATAGTGACACAGCCTCCCCTCTCTCACCATACAAATCCTCTGATTGTTATGTCATCAAAGTGTCGCTGGAGACTAGCCACACAGACAGTACCCATGTCTACAAGAGTATTATGGTATGTCCAGTACAATTCTGTCTTCATTTCATCCTCCATAAAGGCAAATTCTCTGGTTTCTGACATCTTTTTTCAGTTTTTTTTTAAATATATTTTTCATTGTCATCCTGAATAACAAGTTTTCTGATAATTGAAGTATTTGATAAGCTTTGAATAATGAGAATTTGAGGAAGCTAATATTGATTCTGCATGAAAAGAAAAGCTTTACAACTTTTTGAGAGAGTCAGGCTATAAATATATTTTATTTCACTGTTAAATATAGGTTCAACTTTTCAGGACTAGTGTCACATATTTATCAAAGCACTGTCCAATTTTCAACATCACAAAGTTTACAGAATGGAATGTGAGGTTTTGACAATGATTTAAAAGTAGACTTGAAGTGTAAAGTCTCTGTTGTCACTTTCCAAGTAAAACATACACTGTATTGGGCTAGAGCATGCATGATTTTCCCAGCGATAGAACAAGCAAATTGTTTCAAACTATAAGCCAATCTATGAAAAGCTACTGAAAGAATAAGTGTTTTGGCCAAATGTTTTAGTGTGAATTTAACTAGTTCAAATTTGTTACAAGTTTAGATATTATTTCGCACTTTTTTATTTTCTTATTTAATTTTAAAGTGCCTGTGTATCTTGATATGCCCAAACTTTATGTGTTTTGAGACCAGTAATAATGGGCCAGTTGTTGCAAGGAGAATTTTTTTTTCTTTTTTAAAATGCTTTTTCTTAACACTAACACAATATACTGGTTAGCTTGTTGCACATAATTCTGACATAAAAATAGCCATTGGATAACAATCTATGATTTCTCTTTTAAAGAAAATGTATTTGAACCACAATATCCCAGTGGAGAATTGATAAGGTAATTTTTGGGGCTTTTAAGAAGCAGGACATTTTTTTGTATGATATTTTTTCTTCTGTTCTGTTTTCTTCAGCTCATGAACAGTGATCACACTCAGACAGTGATAGAGAAGATTATGGAGAAGTACAGCTTGGAGGGAAGTCCTCAGGATTATTGCCTGCTGCAACTTTTACCAGATGGAGGTAAGCAGGTTGATACAGATAGCATTGTTTCAGTATGGAATGAAGTGGATAATTTTATCCCTCTTTATTTCTTTATCCTTGCACCTTTCTTTCTCTCTTACACTAATGCCATGCTAATGAGTGCTAAAATACCTGAGATCATGCAGTAGTGGATTCACTGTAAGACCTGAATTCTCTCACACTTGTTGTCTCTCTCTCTATCTCTCTCTCTCTCTCTCTCTCTCTCTCTCAAAGGCAAGCAACATACCCCTGAAATCTTTAAGAATGTCTCTGTTGAAATTGAGCCCACCACTGAAGCCCTGGCCTATAACAAGGGCATGAAAGCCTGAAACCACCTTTTGTAACTGGGCTGTATGCACAAAGAGCAGAGCAGGTTTTCTCTCTCTCTCTCTCATTCTCTCTCCCCCTCCCCTCTCTCTCTCGCTCTTTCTTTCTCTAAAAGTTGTCACAGCTCTCAGCAAACTTGTAAAAATTTTAAAGAGAGTATAGCTATCCCACCCATCCCACGATATTCACATTTTTTGAAAGACTGTACTTAAAATATCATAATTTGTGTATGGTTGATGGTGAATCAAATAAGCGAAAATTACCTGGATAGGGATGGGGCTCTTTAAGTGTTGAATGTACATTGAACTTTATGTTTCATGTAACATAACCGTTACAAATTAAAAAGGAATCAGAATGTAATATGAAAGTATGGTGTGAGAGATTAGCCCCTTTTTGGGGGCAGAATTAGCGTTTTTTTTTTTTTAAACATGAAACCTGAAAGATTTAAATCAATACGGTAGTCACTGATGAAACGAAAGCCATGTAAGAGCACACTCTGCCTAAGCTTGCGATTTTATTTGTGATAGATTTATTACGACATAGTTTATGTCTCTATACACATTTGTAAGTTCACCTAAATGCCAGCCTTTTTTCATACTGACACATTTCTTTGAAAAATCAGCATTGCTCTAATTGCCAGTACAGAATCATACAGTACACAATCAATGAGTCATTGTCTGCAGCTTAACAAAATATGGGAACAAATATAAGGTTATGAAATAAATACATGTAGGATGAGCAAGACGTAGTTAAAATCCAGGCTTAGCCTGCGTCAACTAGCGGGATGGAAAACACACAGTGAGCATACACTCATTCATTCCTGTCATTCATCGGCAAGTAAGCAAAGTCACAGTACAGGCATGGAAGAGGGTGGGTGTGGGTGGAGTAAACATATTGCAAAAACCAACCCTGCTTGCCACACCAGTGAAATGAGAGAGCAGCCCCTAAGCTAACTAAATATCAAAGTTACACACAGTTTGTCATCCTGAATCCTGGCCCTCCTTCCCCCACATGTTTTCCTCTCTTCTAGTGTATGCAGAGCTGCCAATCTTACGTGAAAAATGCATATTTGTACACCTTTTTTTGCCATTGTACACATTTACACCAATTGTTTAATTGTATGATTTTTTTGGCCAAAAAGCCATTTTTTATCAAAATCAATCAAAGGTCCATTTTTAGATGAAGTGTTCAAAAGGTTCAAGGGCAAAATCATCAACTGCAGCATTTTCTCAGTAATAAAGTTCCTAAAGTGTGTGTTTTAAATGTTAATTTTAGGCTATATTCATATTTGCCATCACTTCTTTCTCAGATAGGCCTGTTCATGAGGGTTTGTAAAAATTCATGCTTGCATTAATGCTTTTCTAAAAAAAAATTTTTTTCTATAATTGTACACTTTTTTTGGTAATCTTACGCATTCTTGGCTGCAATCTTACACTTTGCTGGCTGGATGGGTTGGCAGCTCTGTGAATGGGTGTCTATTGGTACTGGTAGTGATTTCATTGCGTGTTTGTGATCACTTTGCTGAGGGAAGATGTTTATTTTCATACATGCTCCCCCCCCCATTCATGTCGTTGATCTTTAGGACAAGGTTATACCCTCTTGCTCTCCCTTACTTTTAGTCCTGCTTTGCCAGTTTTTTAACTATTATAACACTTGAGTGAGATAGAAACCCAAGACATTATTATTATGTACATGTTTAACTCAAAGTAAAGGGATTATTATTTGATAATAACCTAAACGTCTCTATTTACCTTGTATCCTCCTAATGCACAGTGCATCTAAAGGCATGCTACATGCTCAAGCACCATGCATTTAGCTGGTAATTACAGCACTTTATTTGTAAATTTTTCTCTTGTACAATAATATTTTGTCTTCTTCATTTTAAAAACTAACGATTTACATAATTTTAAGCTGTTTCTTTTAAAATTCTTTTCCATTTTTAGAGTTGCTGATTCCTGATCGCTCCAATGTGTTTTATGCATTGAACAATTCTGTAGAGCTGAAATTTATTCTACGGACGAGGCATGATCATGAGGCAGCTAAATACAGAAGGAAAGGTGGACGAAGGAGAGCCAAAAAAATGACTGTATAGCATTCTTTTTTTAGGGAAGTTTTCCTCCATTACTGGACCCAAGAAAGCATGAGAAAAATTATGAGGCTTCATATTTCTGACTTGAAACCACTGCTTCAACTTATATTTGAATCCTGGGCTTAATTCATAATGTCCATTCAACTGCTCTCAGTGGCTCCAGCTCTATTCGTTTGTAAATAAATGGCTGATGTAATCAAATAATTTATGGCATGCATGAAAACATTTGTTATTATGATATGAAAATGTAGGCTGAATGGAATGTGCTTAACTATGATAAAAAAATTGATACCTGTGTATGAAGCAATTTACATGTGAAAGGAAGCAATCTTATAAGTACATTCCTGCCTTCATTCTTTGCATGTTAAATTTTGTACAGTTTGTTCTGAGCTGTCCTTTTTTTGAAGTACAGAAGATCCAGTTAGGTGAAGTCAGACTGCAGTTAAAATCTCTTGAAGGGCATTAGGCAGATGAAGAAATTGCAACAAACCATACTTTCTGTTTGACCATACTAACTTTTGTTTACGGATGTTTTTACTTTTAAGATCTAAAATTTTCTTTCTTTGAAAGAGGAAAAGGATGAGTGCTTCATGATACTCAAATATCAAAAAGGATAAAATTCAATTTTAAAAAGAAATCAAGATCACAGAAATGGATAATTAATGCAAAAAAAGGAAGAATAGAAATTGATGGTTAAGACATAAAATAGCAAACTTTTAGTAACTGAGTGCCAGAATTGAAGCAGAGGACAACAAAACTTAAGAAAAGAAAAAGTCTTGCAAGCTCAGCAGAAATGCTAGATAAAATAGCCAAAAACATTGTACTCCATCTGGAAAGTGCAATGCCCAACAGAAAATGCAGAATTTTTGAGGTGTCACATTTTGAATTGTAAACAAAGAGTCAAGAATGGACCATTGACTGACAGGCCATAAAAAATGACCACAGCTTTTGAGTTGAAACTAACCCAGAACATCATGGGAAAAAAAGCAATGAACGAATGATTGCGCAAAAAAGTAGACATGAAAATATAAATATCACAATCCATTTACATGCTCATAATGGAAGCAAAACATGGAGGGCAAGTGGAAGATTAACCAGAAAAAAACAAAAAGAATAGCAAAGGCTGAAGTATTTATTAGCATGAAGGCGAAAAAAGCAATGTCCACAGGGAAGATATGAAGATTATTGGTTGTTCTAGTTTGGCAGATGCCTAATGCATTTTCACTGGAAGCGGATATAAAACTTGATTGAGGCTTTGTGTTAAGGCAATATATTAATTAGTCTGTATTAATTGTTTAGGTTTATATTTTTTTTATACTTCAGTCAATCCTGCTCAAGTCGATATTCAGGGAATATAACTAAAAAAGATCGACTTACACAAAAGTGGGGGAATGTGATTATATGGGTACCTCCCCTGATGAAACAATTTAAGAAAAAAGAGTGCGCAGGCTCAATTTCCTTGACCAAAATTGCTTGCATGTTCTTCTGCTTTCGTATTCATTCCCAAAATTGCTAAATGGCATTATTGGGACTCTTACTGTAAGCCAAGCTATGACATTTTTCTCAACAATGTGTATTATCTTCACATTGTGGTACAAGGTAGAGTAATATGCTTTCTTCTTTATTAGTGTCAAAACAGTTTTTACAAATAGGGCCTACACCAAATTCAGTTTAAAACCTTTCTGTTTTATCTTGTTTTAATTTTTTTTCTTTTTTTTTGCTACTTCTTCTCGCTTTTTTGTCAATATATTCAATTTAACAATTTAGTGACTAAGTCCTTAACTCTCTCGTTTCCATTCTCTAAGTTTCTGGATGGAGATATCTAGTGTCTCAAAATGGTATAATAAGCCAAAGTATAGACTGAAGTGATAGTTTTCTGTTTGCATTTACTTCTAGCCAAAGATCAAATGAGACTAAAATTATGCACATGTGTAGCTTGGCAGTGAACAATGAGATATAAATATATGGATGTATGATCTAGATCGGTATTGCTTAGGGTACAGAATGGAACTTTATAGATACTCAGAGCTTTGTCCTTTGAGTGATGAAAAGAGGAGGAGGTGTAATGGGTTTGGAGGAGCGGAAGGTAAAATGGCATGGACTCAATTGACTATTGATTAGACCTCGGCAGACAAGTATTACTGTTCAACAATAACTGTGCACACATCCCAGCAAAGCCAGTTGATCACTGCCCTCCTTCCCCTCAACACATGCAAACATAGGTTAATTGGAAATGACAGGCATGCTTGATCATCAGTTGCACTGCCTCAGGGCCTGAGAGAGAGAACATTTTGAATTTTAAGCAAAGCCAGCCAAAACAATAGGCCTTGGCCAACACAATGGAAGATGCTGATGTAATAAGTGTTGATAGATCTAGAGAAAGGCCTATCTCTAGACTAGACTGTAAATCTGTATGAGCAGTGCCCTCCCTTCCACCTCCCCTCACACACAAATCCCCACTCTGATCCCATCCTGCGACTCTGATGAAACATTGGTTGAATGGTGAAGAAAAAGGCAAGCATTACGTATAGACATACTAGTAATTATAATTGGAAACATTTTCATGAATGAGAGGAACTGGTAAAAAAAGTGCTCTTTAATGTGCGATGCTGTATAAAATTGATTTAAATAGAAATCAAATCATGAGGAGACCCTCTAATATATAATAAGTGTTCAAATGGGGGCAGTTCCAAGCAAAAACATCAACTTGAATGAAAGTCCACTTAAGTAGCATTGACTTAAGCAGTGTTGACCTTTCTTCTTTTTTAAGACTGGTTTTATTTAAATATCTTTCCAATTCTGAAACATTTTGTTGTTAAATATAAAGTTTGAATTTCTTTCACCATTTAGGTCTGCTTTGTTTCAAATAGCATTAACATTGGTTTTTTTTTGCATATTTTCTCATCATCAGTATATAGATTTTATTTTTTAGAGAGGAAAACACTTTTCTGTGGCTTCTTGTAGGTTGATGTTATAAACAATGTCCTGGGTTGTTCTTACTTGTTTTTCTGATCATCTTCTATCTGCTCATTTTGATTAAAAGATGTGATTCAAATGAGCGATGCTTTTGTTAATCGCAATATGTAGCATAAATCCTCATCAGCAAAGATTTAGTAGGTTTGTTATCATATCTTTGATACTTTATTATATGTACACTATATGTGATCGTATATGACAAGCTCAAAGGGTAAATTGGTTGATGTTGATATGGAGCCATAAACTTTTAGCCTTTACCTCTTGGGAGGTATATGTTTCCTTTAAGTAGTTAAAATGCTATGTACCTGTATATAATAGGGCAATTGTCAATGGAGAAGTAAGTTGCAAACAGATTGTGCTTGCTTTCTACATATTTTTACAGATGTATAAAAGGGTAATTGGCCATGTTATTGAAATGTAACTATCCCATAGCCATTCACAATGTTGACTTGATATTACAATATTTCCTGAATGCACTTTACATTGGACACACTACACAAGCTTTGTATGTACCTCACAGTGCTTTTAGTAAAGTTAGCTCTTAAAATGTACATTATTTGCTTCTTTTGGCTCATATCTATGTTAATGTTTCAGCTAAAATTAGTGTTTTTACATGATTGCCATTTTAGATTCCACACTGCTTTTTTGGTTTATTTTTTTTTTATAGCATGAAGACCAGGAGAAAATGATTTGCACTTGTCGACAGAAAAATTTATGGATTGGGGCAAAATAGGTTGAAAAACTACACAAAATAGATATAAGAACTTTAATAAAGAGTGTGAATACATAAAAAATAGTTCAAGAACTGGGAAAAAATAGCATGTGGACCTAGTCAAACTAATGTGAGGTCCTGGGGAAAATATTGTGAGGACCTGTATGAAGTATGAGGACGTGGAAAAAAGTCACGATTTGTTTAAGACCTGGACAAAATAAGTGTGAAAACAATTTGTCCTACTGTCGGTCATGTTTTTTAGCAGTAAGCATATCAAGCGATGTACAAAGAAACTAAAACTTTATTTTTTATTGAAGTTTTTAAATAATTATTTACATATCTGGTTTGAGAAAAAAAGAAAAAGGTGAAGTTAGTTTCTCATGAAGTTCTCCTTTATGTTTTTTTTTTTGTAATTGGTGATTGTAGAATCACTTTTTTTTATCTACAGTAAAATCAAGTAGCTAGCTCCCTCTTTATGCAAGTATGCAAAATATTTATAGTCTTGATTTATGCATACTTGGCTTTGTTGTGCTTGTTTTTATATTTTGTATGTTTGTGTATCTTAAATTGCAAAATAATTGAATAGCAATAAATTGTTTAACAGAGTTTATTATATCTTTGACAATGCAGGAGTTTGCTCTAGTAAAGGAAGTTTGCCTAACCCACACTTTTGTCTTCACCAGTATAGTTAATGTATCTGAAATCTGAATTGGCAGTTATGGAGAAGAAAATGAGATTTTGAAGTGTTTCTGAGTGTATCACTTCTAAAAAAGTTGCCTAAACATAACTTTTGCAAATTGTTAATACCTTGGCTTAATAGCATGAGAACTCTTCAAAATCTATGTTCTTCCTTCAAGCAGCAAAGAATGTTCTGAAATCTTTTGAACATTGGTCATAAATCAGAAATTACACCTTTTTTCATCAGGTTTTACTTTCATAATTTAGCCATGAAGTTTTTAGTGGGGAAGCGAGGAGAGGTTAATTTGAGCATAGGTGAGGATGTCTGCCATAATTAAGTTCATTGTCTCCTTAAATATTGAACAAGAATTATTTTTAGGCATAAAAATAGATTGCAGTCTACCATGCTTTGATACAAAAGCAAATTACTGCTACATCAATCAACGCACTTTGGGTCGATTCAAAGACAATAAAACTTCTGTCTTTCAAAAGATAAAGATAATGAGCTATGCCTAACAACTTGTCATTAACATTGGCCCCAGAGATAAATTTCGTGCCGCCCTTGATCAACCTACCATGCTTAAGATACAGAAGTATATCAATGCTACATCAGTGAGTCATGGTCGTTATGGAGACAAAGAGTAAATGGGGTGCAAAACCACCATAAATTTAAATAAATAATACTGCACTTTCTTTGGCCATAGCGTGCATACTGGTAACTCATATAAATGTGTTGGTTTTTTTAATTTAACCTTAAGTGATTGCAAAATGCTAAAAAAAAAAGAATAGCATGGCTCAGTGAAACTTGACATTCCTGAAATGGGTTGAAAAGATAACAAAATCACAGATAGACACAGAACTGCATAGATGATAAATTTTGCTATGCGTATATTTTGTATTTACAAATGCTTATTTCTAGACCTCTTTTTTTTCTCAGTTTTTGTGAGCACATAGTCAACTTATTCACCTTGTATTTTTACAATGGATGTTCTTATGTTCTCTGAAAACGTTTGTTTTATTTATAATTTTCAGACAACAAAAAATTTTTGATATATAAAGGTGCTGTTTATCTGACTTTTTATTGGTGTAATAATATTTTTTTTTCTTTTTGTATTTATGTTTTAGAACATGATTCATATTTTCAGTCAGTGTTCTTTTGCATTTCACAAGTTTCTTTACTCAACCTTTACTATTTCTGTTTTTGTTTTGTTTATTTTTGTATAATTTCAGACCTCAGTATCAAATCACATTTACTTTCCGACCAACTTTTTCTTTCCTCCATGACATCATGTGATATTGATTGGAATAAATCAATTCTTACATGCTATAACTGTACGTCATTAAGCCTCAAAACAGAGAATGCATAAAGAAATTAGTCAAATTTGATTTTGAGTTATGTGTCAGCTATGAGTGTCGCATTGTCTTTTTAATTGGTTGTCAAAGGATCCAAATGTTTCAATTATATCTATCTGCGTTTGCAATTTTGATCTCTCATTTTTAAATTATATTTTCAATGCCATTTTTTTTTTCGCTTATCAACTGTAGTTATTGACCTATATTATGTGTATGCACATAAATATTTTCTTTTATATTGTTAAATTCTGGAAATACTCAGTGCCCATCCTTTATCTCAAGTACTTCAGCAATTAACATAATCACTTGAATTAAAAAGGATGATTGCCATGTCTGTGTGGATTTTTCTTCAAGTGTATTTGACTGAATAAATCTTCTAGTCAAGATGTTGGTATAATTGGAGACAAAAATGAAAAAGACTAGTAGTAGTGCTCAGATTTTCATGTAATTACTTTTTCTGTCACTTCATTTGCCCTTACAGTAATTATGCCCTAGCTCAATTGTATTCCACAAACAAAAATGTAGAGTTTTGTAAGATTTATATATCGGTTTTCGTGAAACTACACAAAACTATAATTGATTTGTTCACTTTTTAAGATTCCTTGGTTTTCAAAAATATTTCTGAATGCCTGTCTTGGTATAAATGAGATTTCAGCAATAATAAAAATGTCAGCAAGACTGCATTTGATATGAAGATCAAGTGTGGTTGGCATTCTGTTCGATGTAGCTGTTAGACTTATGTTATTATAAAATTTTTTTGCAAATCCTGCTAGTGCAATATGTATGCTCTTGTCATTTATGAACATATCATTAAATTTGTGTACTTTTTTTTTCCTGTCATTGCAGCTTAGCGATAAGAAAATGTATTATAACAATTTATGTTTGATAGAATCCTTTAATCCTGAATATAATTTTATCTATTTATGCATAATCATATACAACTTGCCCGATTTGTCTCGTGATTGAAGTGTGTGTATTATATATTTATGTATGTGTGCCTTGCGCACACTCATACAAAATGGAGCAGTTAACTAACAAAGAATAAAATGAGAGCGAAATAATAAGACTGAAATCCTTTCATGATTTTCTCAATTGTTTTAATCTTTTTCACCTTTTTTTCCCTACCTCAGAATGAGAAAAAAATACAAATAAATCAATAAACAAGATTATTGGAATATTTATTGTAATGATCCAAAACAGTGGATGGTTAGAAGATTCTAGCAAAGAAAAGCTAAAACCAGTACTTTTTTCAAAGTTTTTATCTTTTCATGTTAACTAAGAACTAGAAAAAGAGAAGGAAAATTAACTTTTCTGAAATTGCATTCCCTATGAGGTAGTTTCAATCGCTTATTATTTTCCCTGTGTGTGGTTCAGTAATATGAACTCTTAGTTCAGCCGCATCAGCTTCAAAATCCCTCTACTTTTTTGACAAGTAAAGAATTTATTTTTCCCCTTTTGAAAAATTTGAGTACGAATATTTTTATTGTGTATAGATCAAAGATGTTCATTGTGTGTGTGTGTGTAAAACTATAAACTTTTCTGATGGTAAAAAAAAAAAATTGTTCTGTTTAATAATTTTGCAATTAAAAAAATTTTTTTTTAAAAACTTTTTCTCATATGATGTAATAAGTAAATATACAATATCCAATGTGCCCACCGCCAATAACAATTTTGCCTGCATTTGTATCAAACAAGCCTTTTTTGGTGTTGTATCAGCAGTCACTAATTTGTCTTAAACACAAAAAGAAACACTGATCTAATATTGTGCTGTTCTAAACCCTTTTTTTTTATTTTTGTTGCAATACTGACCATTGTTACCACCAATTTAAAATAATGATGTTTGGATTTTGATAAGAGTAGACATCCTGTTTATTGCACAAGGTTTTTTTCTGTGGAAGCAAAAGTTTCTGTTCACACAAGCAAATTATTGTTTTTTAAATTGATTTTAAAGTAACTGAGTGTGGGTTTCAAATGCCTTGTACAATGCTTGGTTTATTTTTAAGAGATTGATAGTGATAGACCTATCATTTTTGTAGACTTTGAGAATGCTCAGTAAAACCATTATTTCAATCAAGCAAGGTAATAGTTTTACCTACTGACAATAATTAATGAAATTGTTTAAAGTAAAATATTTTCACAATTTTTCGCCTCATGTTATGTATAAATATATTATTATTATTTACTTTAATTTTTTTTTCTTGCAAGCTTGAACTTTTCATGCCATAGCCATCACTAAATTCTACAGACAAGAAATTGAAATTTTTCATGAGAGAAATCTTCATGAGTTGAATATCCCAAGCAGCATTTAGTAGATTTTTCCTTTTTTGCAGTTCAAGTGCTAACACCTTTGCCCAGAGTCATAGTATCTCTTCCTATTTTTCACTGTTGCGAACTTCCATGTTGAAATCTCCATAATGCAGTTTGAGATTCAGCTGTGCTACCCTCAAGACACTTTTATTTTCATTGATCATTGCTTTTGTGAAAAATTAATTGTGGGGGGACAAATTGTGTGCCACATGAAGTGAGCTTTTTACCACTATATAAATATTTTAGCTGTTAGGGGCCTATTTGTTTTGGGTTTGGTCTAAGTCAAAGATTTCCAATTAAGGAACACTTTTTCTGTCCACTACCCTTCTTCCTTATTCCTCATACACGAAGAGTCAACACAAAATCAGATGTTTTGCAGGAAATCGGCCATAGAAAAATAGATTTTATGCTTCTCAAAAAGTACCAACCATAGAGTTTAAGAAGTATGTAACAGTGTAAATCTGCAGCAAAGTTTATGAGAGAATGCAGGTGGAATGATTTAAGAACAATGATAATACTATCGTTATCTGTTTTACTTGTCTCTGCCATAATATGTCTCCTTTTAAAGTGTCATTACACAAATTGTTATTGTCATTATGTTTGTTGATATATATGTTCGCTTTTTGTGGAGGTCTGTCTGAAGAACTGAACTTTTTTAAAACTGACAAACTTTGCCTTTTACTATTGTTTTTGGGTCTTACCATTTTTTTCAAATCTCTTATTTCTTTCTTTGACAATCAAAATGTGAATACATGCATACTACCCAATACATCCGGTGTGATGGAGTTATGTGTAGTGTCACCAGAAAGTGAGACCTTTTGCGGCACAAATGGCCTGAAAAAAATTGATATTGCAGTATATCCTGAATATCATTCAAATACTACCACTGCCAGAGTTAATCAAGCATTGTTAGAGGATTTTTGGTAGCAATATGTGAGGTGGTCCGAAGAAACCCATCCGGTTGTGCAAAAGTTATTATTGAGGAATAGGCCTAAATAGAGAGTGCAGGTTGGACATGGCCAAAGTTGAGTTGAGGTCAGATCCATTATTCAACAACCATTTCTACACCTTTTCTGTGAGTTTCAAGACAAAATGAAACTTATAAATAATTAAATTTTGCATTTTAAAACATACATCGAGTGAAATGTTGAAAATTACGTCATATCACGTAATTCAACCTCAACAACTTTGCACTTTTTGTATAGCGGACTCATGAATTCCCACCCCCACATGCTGTATGTCAATCCAAAGGGAAATTCCTCATTCATTTATAACTAGTGTGCATAAATACACTGACCTAAAAGGGGTGGTAGAGATTTTGCACACCCATAGCCACCTTTTCTCAGAGCTGTCAGACACTACCCTCTCCTGTTAGCTTTTTCTCCTAGCATCAAGTCAATAATTCTATACATTCTCATCAGGTTTTTTTATTTACAATATTATTTTATCCCATCAGTAAAATAAATTATATCCTTTAAATAAAACATAGACTATTTAAAATTAATTTATTTTGAGTACGACTACAATTGCTAAGAGTGACAATAATAACAACAATGGCAGACAGTGAGAATGCAAAACATCTCAACAATCTAATCTTAAGAAATATTGGTCTTCATGGCTTGGCCTCTGATGATTATCTCAGAGAATTAATTTCTGACTACTTCTATGATAATGAAAGGACTAAGGAAGATGAGGGTCCTACAGCTGATGGAACTACATGAAAAATAATTTTATCATTTTCTCTTTGTCAATATCCCAAATCTAGATTTAGAGATATCTAGATCAAGAACTAGGCTAGATCTCCCAATACGATTCTATCCTAACCTGCTTCTCCAGATAAATCTAGACCTATCTACCTCTCTGTGTTTTCTAGAAACAGTCTAGATCTAGATATAGATTGTTTTATGTCTTGTCTTTATCTCAATTCAAGACCTGGACATAGATCTTGACTAGATATTGTTGTAGAAGAAAACAATGCATTGCATGGTCTAAAAGTATCTTTTCTACTAGTTTGACTTATGCATGTGTTTTCTGCCTTTAAACTGTGATAAAAACTCGGGCTAGACTTAAGATATTTTAATAATTTAAAGACCAAAATCATCAGTAATATCTCAGCCTTATCATGATGCAAATGACTCAAAATATGAAATGTTTTCACCCGAGGGTTTTCTCAGACGGCCTCACATATGTGAAAAGCTATCCTAAGAAGTGTGTCTACATTTTTATATCTACTTCTGTCACAAAAGTTAATATTGTTCAACACTAATTCTGTTGGCAAAAGGTGGTGTGTATTTTAAGACTATCAGAGCAATTTTCTATAGTATAAACCATTGATATAGATTAGAGTTTTAGCTTAAAAAACATCCCAAAAATACACCTTATACAAAAAGAAAAGCAAGAAGCCATGTAAGGTATACCTTCGTGAGCAGTCATATGAGTGGAAAACACCTTTTTGATTTAATAATTTTATGGAATTTTAACAATTTATGTATACAGTCATTAATTTGTTGGCAAAATTCAGTGAAAAAATGATGGATTTTGGACTGTACATAAGACAGAGGAAGGCATGAATATTTTAAAAACAAAAATCTTTGCAGATTTTTTCATATATCTTTAAACATAATTATTTTCCTTTCCTTGGTTTCGGTTTTTTTCCCTTCAAATGAGTTTTTTAAATTTTTGCTCCTGTACGTCTTGTTTTACATGATAATGCATCTTATGAAAATATAAAAATGTTTAGAAAATATTATAAATGTCCGTAATTAATTAATTTTTACCTAGAAAATTCTTTATTAAGCTCTACTCAACCAGATTGTATGGTAAATGCATTGCAAAGTACCTATTTTAAATGTTGAATGTTTTCTTATTTGCCCTTTCATGAGCATTGCAAAAAACAAAACAACTATTGGTAGTGCATGTAGAAAAATTAATGCACTTGAGCGCCTTATTCTGAAAAGTCATTTTTTTTTTCTAACATCGCATTCATATCATAATTAGCAAATATTTCTCAAATATTTTTATTACTCAGATTTTATTTTGTAATGCCTTTTTTTTCACAGCCCTCAGTATTTGTGTCATTAGAAGTTTAGGCCTCCAGAACAAAAATTGGTGAACATAAAGAGTTCCTTAGTAAATCTTCCTACTTTTAAAGACTAATCTTGTGCAATTATCCATGTTTACTGTATGTAATGTAATAAAAATTTGTACATAAACTTGTACACCTAGGAAAACAATACCTCATATAATGTGTTTTGTGTGCTTTCTACTGTGTTGTTGAACATTACTATTTTATTTTATTTGTTTTTGTTTGAATCATAACTTTAACAAACATTCAGATTTTCTCTTGTCCTCTCTAACTGTTGTGCATTCTCTTCTTCTTTCTCTCTACCTGTAAGCTATATTAGCGCAGAGGCTTTCTTTCATGGATCCAAGCCTACCACTGATGATGCTGTGCCCAAAAAGCCTGAGGTCAGATAGAGAAGTAAACAGATTATATAGCTTAATAGTATTTGTGTGGTGCAAAGCACCCATTTTAAGTGCTGAATACCTCTAAAAAGTGTAAAATATAACAAGGGGTGTAACTCTAGGAATTGCAATACCTCTTAAAGATTTTCAAAGGCAAAGTTGCCCTATGGGGCAAGGTATCCCCTGCTTACGGTACTGAATTAGATGTCTAGAAAGAAACTCTCAATTGCTTCCCTCAACTGCATTTCTACAGCTTTCAGCTATCTCCCCTTTTTTGCATTTGGCTCATTAGGATTTTTCTAAAAGCATTTTAGGTTTGTTAAGTTTGGCACTTTGAAGTGATGTACATCATCAATTCTCATTGAGGTATAAGCAAAGGCAATGCTTTTGTTTATATTCACCAGAAATCATTTAGCAAGAAGTCTAGATTAGGGAAAAACTGTATCTTAGAAAGCAGAAGCTAATTTTCAGAAGTTTATCTTAGTGGAACCAAGTTGAATATTTTCTAACCATACATACAGGAGATTGGAAAACAAACATAACCTGTCCCTAATTTTGAATTTAACCATTTTACGAGACTAAAAGGTGAGCTTGCATTTTATGGACAAACATTTAAAGCTATTTGAAGCATGACTTTAACTTTGATGCATTTTTTTACATTGGTTTGTTATAAGCAGTCGGTGAATCGTCAAGTTGAAATTGTAACAAACTTTCCATTGCCCTGCTTGATTATACCAGAATTTGAGCATTATAAGGAGTTAGTTTGCTTAATCTCCTACTTCAAACAATGAGATTAAACCTGAAAAATTTTACATGAATTTGTCCAAACATTGATTTCAGTGATAGCATAGTGTGGTTGGCCTGTCATCACTCCTAACAAGGCCTATAGTAATTTCCTGCTAGCAGTAGCAAACTGCAAGCCCCATATTTGATATCTGTCACTTTGCCAGTGATTTGTGTGAGAGGCTAAGTTTGCCATCAATCTCATGAAATACGCACCTCCTTGTTATGATCCTATCCCTCAGTTTCCTCCATCAGTTTGTGTCAACAAAAATTCTAAATAATTATTATGGTAGGTTTGACTTTTTTATCATGTTGGTTACAAATTATTGGCATCTTTGTGAAAAATCAAATAATAGATATGAACTTAGCAGTAACAAGCCTTAAAATTTGTTGAATTGAAAAAGCAAACCAAAGCAAGATGCCCTTCTTCCCTTGCTACCTTTAAGCATGAACGCACATACACACACACACACACACACACATATACTCCCTTTCTCCCTCTCTAAATCTATTCATTGTCTCTATTCCTCGCTCTGTCTAACTATGATCTCTGTCTCTATATCTTATCAAATAAATCTCACCATACCTTACTTTGTTGATTGATGTGGTCTAATCACTGTCTCTCTTGATCTAGATTTGGTCACGCTTTCTCTCTATATCTTGTCTCTTTCTTTCTTTATCTGTCTTTAGTTAAGATTACTCTTTCTCTATGTCTAATTACATTGCAGATATGTCCCTTTATCTCTCTCTATCTTTCTCTGATTGACCTTTACAGATCTAAGTCTAGTCTTACTCTTGGTGCTGCACCGAATGCCTATTCCTAGTGCCCTATTAAAAAAAAAAAAGTATTCTCATCATCGCCCTTCAATTTTTTTTTTGCCATTTTCAGAGGTGCCAACTGTAACTCTTTGTTTTAAAAGAAAGGCTAGGTACAAACATATAAGAATAAATTTCTAATTCCTCTTGCAGAAAATTCAAGTCATAGCAAGAGAAGAACAGTGGGGGAGATATAGCTGAAGTCTCTTCAGGATGGGATACACAAATCATGAGATGCTTTTGTTACAAGAATGAGTCATTTTTTAAAGTAGTGTAAGCGAACACATGCTTCCTATGTGGCCTTGGTAGACCTACATGGTGTAAGGGTGAACTTTTGTAAATCATAAACTGATCAGATTACTTTCATGTTAATGAACAGTTTTTTTTTACTTTTTCCCTCCCCTTCCCTCTTCTCCCTTGCAAGTTTATTTCATTTCACTTGGGGTACATTGCATTCAGCAAATAATAAATTGATCAGTATATCAGATTTAAGAGTTATATTTATTTTATGGTTGGTTAAAGATAAGGGGCACATTGGGTAAAAAAAAAGGACAGCTGTTACAGCCGCGTATATGTAGTTTCTTTAACATTGTTGGCATTCCATTTTTTTTTTCATGTAGAGTTTAGAGATAGTGAAACTGAAAGAGGAATGCCTTAGCAGTGCCCTTATAGGAATTATCCCGTTTCAGCTGAGGCTGTTGCATAAGCACTCCAGTATTGGTGAAACTTTTTGCCTCCATTACCCATTATCTTAGAATGATGAAGCTGAGGTAAAAGTCACTGTTTACTTATCTTCCTTAATAATAATAATAAATATATTGTCTTGTTATTCTGTTTCTAAAGATTATAGAAGGTTACTGTTCTCTCCATATTATGTGAATGTATTGTATGAACAGGAAAATTTTGCTTTTACTGGCTACATGTCCCAAATTGATTTTTTTTTTTGTACTTGGTTACACAGATGTTAGTATTTGTTTACACAAATGATCTTGTTAAGTGCGGTGGGACAAAATTGGTTGTTGTGAGTTGAGTCTAGATCAAGCCTTGTTTGCTTGTAAGAATGTAATAATAATTATTCTTGTCAGCTCTCTTGTGAATATTTTAGTTTGACAGTGCAATCATAGTTTTAGCTTTGTTTACCTTTTCAGATCTGAGGATCTCTAGAGGATTCACGAAAATGTCGGAACATTGTGTACAGAAAGTTGTTAGATTGTTATCTAGTGACCAGATAAGCTTGAAACTTGCGGATATTAGGAAGATGATATACTGGAGTCTTTGATTGGTCAAAATTAACCTTGATTACATAGGATGGTAGCTTCTAGTTTTTCCTATAATAAGTTGTTTGTGTATATTGACTAAATTAGCCAGTGTATTGCATAACTCGATTTCTTAGAAGCTGTGGGCGGTGGGTTAAAAAGAATAATTGTGAGATCATTAAAGAGACTGCATAAAGACTATTGAAGAGCGCACTGAGAGATGGACCACCAATTTCAATAAATTTTTTTCTAAAGTTGTATTTAAAGAAAAAGACAAGCAGTGGCTTAAAGTTCTGAAGCACCATTGTAAACATTCATGTTAAAATATTTTGCAGCACTTGTGCATTTTTTCCTACTTAAGAATTCAAATTAATCCAAATGAAGCTAAGTTCACTGACTACTTCAAAAAAACACAAAAAAATGGTAAGTAAAAACTTCAAATGATTAATCATTCTCTTTGTATTTAACATATTGGCATAGTAATATAAACCATCACATCAAATTTGGGATAATAGGAATGTACTGCTCCACCACAGAGATTACAATAAATCATTACTTTTTGTAACATGTCCAAAGACCTTTTCAAAACATAAGAATGCCAAGCTCATTCCACACAAGCTCGAGTCACTTGAAAAAAAAATGGCTAACAATTTTAACATTTCAAAAAGCCCCTTAAAAGTTAAGAGAGCAAAAATTCTTGGGTTATGATAAAGGTACTTGGGCAAATGTGGGAAGAGTTAATCTATATTGAACAATACAGTGCACTCCTGCTATATTGATATGAGAGGGACTATTGATATTATGTCAATATATATGTATCACAATACAAAGACAAAACTTCACCTCTCTTCTGGCTTCTAATTCTATACCAAGTTTCCAAAGTATTATGCACCATTAGAAGCAAAAGTAGAGGTACCTTACAAAAGCAATTGCTTGTTTTCTCTGCATGTGTGGGTGTGTGACTGTCTGTCTGTCTGTCTGTCAATATTTAATTGACAAATTGGTGTGGAATGCCCTCATGAGAAGATTTCAATAAAAAAAATTGTACTGAGAAAGCATAAAAGAGTGCGGAGGAGATAATAAAACATAGATATAAAAGACATTAGAGAAATACGTCAAACGAAGACTAAACTTTTAGTAATAAAATAAAAGAAAATAATTAAGGTTTGATAAATGTCACTGCAGGCACATTTCCAATATACTAGAGCAATGTCGATATAAATTGAGTGCACTGTATTGTTATATAGACATTGTCAAAAATTTAAATAATTTGCCATTTGAATTTTTTACAATGAAAATTACCATCTCAAATCACAAGAAAAAATCGGCAATGAACTTCTAAAGTAAAGAAAAAAAAAATTCAGATTCATGTGATTCTTAGTACATAACAAAACATTTACTAAACAAAAGGGTGTACATAACAAAACATTTACTAAACAAAAGAGTGTCAGCAAAAAAAAGGATTATACTGATGCAAGGATTGTAACAAAGTTCTAACTTAAAGAATAAGAGAAAATTGCCACAAAATAATACATCAAAAAGGTTACAGACATTTTGCCCAAAAAATCCTGTCAAGTCATGGTGCTCAAACTTGTTTCAATCTCGGGTAAGTCTCTCACAGCCATACTGACTGTTAGGACTAATGTAGTTAGCATGACTAATTACATCATAGTAAATAAATATTTTATTTGGATGTATAAGAAAACCCACTGTACTAATCGAGGGTCATTGACCATTTTAATGGATGACAAAAATGTTAGGAAATCTGCAATACTACTTAGGTCAAGTGTTTGATAACTTCTCTATAAATTATGAGCATGGTGACTCCCAGTCCCAACCTCTCTGTCAATAGGCCAATGTTCCCACTATATTTTTTTGCCCCCGTCTTTCACTCCCTTTCACTTTTTTCAATATTCCAGCCATGTGCTGTTGACTGTAACTGTAAGCAACAATGGGACTGACACGGATGGTTTTAGCTGATTCAAAGAGAGTTAAATAAAGAAAAAAACGGGACCCACACATTGTGTTAGCTTTCAGCAAGAACTGACATCAAGCGAGGCCACTTCTTCTGTACTCTACTGTATGTAAGGTTTTTTTTTTTTTGTTTTCTTTTTTTTTGTTGTAAGGAATTAATTATATCAATTCCAGACCAAATTTTTTTCTCACCATTTTCAAAAGTAATGAAAATCTAGACATGAAATCATACAGATGTGTACATATATTACATACAAAGGTGCAAATACACTGACACATATGTTGCTCAAACCAAAATCATACAGTACATAGAGAGGCAAAGTTTTCTTCACTAAAATTTTCTTTTTTCCTGAAAACTTTATTACACCAGCTGAGTATCAGAGCACAGTCTTAATAACATATATGAGTGCTTACCCTCATAGAATTTATATTTGCTACGAATTACAAATCTTTACACTGGAAGGTGGGTATCGTGTGTGCTTGCCTTTCTTTTTCTGTATTTCTCTATTTAATCCATTTTCTGTCTTTCCCTCATTCTGTCCATCATATTAAAACTTTTAATTTTGTTTCAGTGGCATGCTATAGATCAAGCTGGTTTGAATTTAGGCTAAGCTAGACACAGGAAGGCAAGGCTAAGAACTTCAACTTAATCTAATGCACAGCGTGATCGGCAGTTCGAGGAATTGCTGAAGATAAATTCTGTCGGTGCCAAGACTCTTATTTGAATCCTACTTTAAAAAATCAGGGCATTGCAATGTTGATATACTCAATTGAGAGAGGATTGTTATGAACATGAGTTCAAGTTTATTGCATCTCTAAAAGGAATGCTTGATACTGAAAAACTAAAAGCTGTCTATGAAGCCATTGGCCATGGAAGTTCTAAAAACCAATTGCTGAAGTAAAAAAAAGATGGGCACACATTGCACAAGATATACCTCTGTATTTCATTTTTTGAGCATTACCATCAGAAAGGGACCAGAAAAGTAACCTAGGGCCAGGAAGTTAAACCAGTGCCAGTCATAATATATTTCAAGATGCCAAATTGATCTCATGAATAATTAAACATTTTCCTCTGATGATAACAAATACAAATCATTTTACTAAATTTTCTGTGTTGCAACCACTTGCAACAAAAAGAGCAGAGGAGATGCGACAAGATCAAACACAGAAGTTATGGAGGCTGTATCTGCAACACACAATAGAGATTGTGGAGGAAACAGTTAAGCAACAGAAGATGAGACTGGAACAGACACAGTTATGGAGGCCGTATCCATGACCACAGAGGTTGTGGAGGAAACAGTTACAGCAACAGAAGATGAGACTGGAACAGACATAGTTACATAGGCTGTAACCATGACCACAGAGGCTACAGCAACAAAAGATGAGACAGAAACACACAGCGATGTTATGGAGGCTTTACTCGGGAGAGCAGAAGTAGAAGAAAAAGAGAAACAGACTGCATGTTTTCATTAGATCCATGATGCAGCTGATAAAAGACAGTCTAAGACAGCAGATAAAATGGTACATCATGGAAAATGCTTGCTTAGGCTATTTCTTGCTGGGCAGAGAACAATATTGAGGGCTCCAGACATCAATTGTGGCCCATCTGATCCCAAATTTCTTTTGGTGGTCATCTTGAGAGAACATGACGACTGTATACTGTAGGCTGCTGCGAGGGAATTTTGGGAGCAAAATTTGGGAGATCTGGTTCCAGCTGTGAGTCTCTCAGTAGACTTTTATTGACTGTCAAAAAATTTGATTGTTCTGTTTTTGGGCATTTTTTTTTAAATAAAAAGTTAAATAATTAACTTGATTGTTTAAAAAAAAAATGTGGTTCTTCTTAAATTCTTCAATAAGTCTTGGAACTTCCATACTTCTAAGTCTTGGAACTTCCATACTTCATATTGTTTTCCATTGTAATTTCTTGCAATAAAGTGCAGAAGCACTAAGTAAAGTAAGATGCCCATCTGCTCATATTGGGTAGATCACATGATAATGTAAACATAAAGCAATATTTTGCCAAATGTTGACTGTAACCGACACTAGGCAAACCACTTTGTCCGATAAGCACATAGGGAAATCATCTGCTTAATTTCAAATTAGACAATATATTGACATTGAGTGTAATACATACTTTAAAAATCACAGTGCCACAAAATCCTATAAGTATAATTTTTACAGTTCACAAAATTTTACACAAAAGGAAGAACATTGGGAGGGGATATGAATAAATGTATGACGTCGTTTTCTTCGAATACGTGCAAAGAAAGACATATGGCTTGTATGTATGTGTTGTATTGCCACAAAATTAATATTTTCAAAAGAGCAAATTTTTATAAAATGATAAAGAATCTATAAAAATTTGCAGTCTCTTCCACTTGCTACAACATAAGTTTGCTCAAAATGTTAAAGGATTATCTCAACTCTACCCAATTTTTTTCTACGTACTCTCCTTTTGTTTTGTCTGGCATGGTGGTTTTTTGAAAAAAAAAAGGCCCAAATTTTGCAAGCGAAAAATGGCAAAATTTGCAAAACATTTGCAAGAATTCTGTGATTTTTTTTTTCGGTAGAAAACCAACAACAGATTTATAAAAGAGAAATGTGAAGTGATATTGAACATAGGTTGACTAAATGGTGATATAAAATAGATTAGTTGAAAACAATTGGCATTTATTGAAAAAAACAGGCAAAAAAAATCTTTTCCCACAAAGTTGTTGTAATAAAGAAAAATGAGTTGTTTCAATGAGCTCTCCGACAGATTCCATCGCCCCTCAGACAACACAGTATTGTACAGCGAAAAGCTCCTCTCAAGCATCAGCTAACTGTGGCATAAATATAACGCCTTGCGCAACCAACAAGATTTGGAACTGCTGCAAAGGCAGAGTTCCAAAAAATGTCTTATGTAATGGCCTCTGTGGGTGAGGACTTCAAGTTCAAAGCAGCTGGGCCCAGGTTTTGGATGTAACGTTGCATCTCCTGATCTGACACCAAACGCAATTCACGAATGCCACACAACTTGTTTGGAGGAGGGACCATGACTATCTATATTATAACTCAGGTGAAGTCAACCTATTAATTTAGGGACTGACTGCCTAAGTGACCCTTTACATATGAGTGTGTTCCGCCCATCAATCTGGTGTGGTATCAGACTTTATGAATACTCTCAAATTCCAAAGTGTCGAGAGTAAATCTCTAACCCCTCCGTCGTCGGCTAGGCTGTGCAAATAATTCCCCACCGATGGGGATCAAACTCCGCTTGCTCAAACAGCAGCGAGCACCATACCACTAGACCACTGAAGTACCCAGCTTTACAGATAAAATGCAATGTAAGTCTGTCAACATAGAAATCCTTAAATAAAAAAAAAGAAAAGAAAAAAACCTTTTGGTGGCTGTAGTCCTGTCTAGACATTTAGTCTAGAGCTATCACCATTTCTTCCCTTCAGGATTTTACTTTAGGTTAAGACCTAGAATCTAACTAGGTCTAATTATCTTGGCTGGCAATGGTTGAGGGAACACTGCTTGAAGACTGTTGATAGAGCTTTCTTTTGCAGGTTGGCTTGATTTTTCTGCCAGTTCCCTTTTCAATTTATGCTTTCAGGAGCCCAAATGTGAAGACACACTCGACTGCCTTGTTTGGTCAAGAACTAAATTGCAAGTAATGCAAAACAGTTTTTGCATTTCTTTAGGAAATAGTATATGCCATTTCATCACCGTCGTCTTCAAGCCATACTTGGATTTTTCATTTGTCTTCGGTCTCTTGCTTTGACTACAAACGTGTCCATTTTCTTCTTGGTAGATTCTAGATTCTCTAGGCCTAATATCGAATCGAAGATGTCTTTACTCCTGTTTACCCCAAAGCTACGAGTTTAAAGTTTAACGGAAACAGGCATTGGCCTACACAAGTAGCGAAGAGAAACTACTCCAGTAAATTTTCTGAAATTGGAAACTCGACGAAAGGGTTAAACTTTTTTTTTTTGGTGACCACATGTTTAATTTTTTTTTCTCTTTCTTTTTGGAATATCCCCAAATTTTGCAAAAAATTGCAAAAGTCAACAAATTTTGCGGTTGCAATGCAATATAGGAAATTTTTGCTTTTTTTTGTGATTGTGTTGCGGCTGCAAGGGTTGCAAAAAACCACCATGCCAATTTTGTGGCAACACAACAAAGATATGTGAGGCACCTTGGATAGATCAGTTGAAAGTCACAATTTAGATAAGTTGAGCTTTGAGTGTGAATATAACTTATATTTGTACGTATGAGATCTTGGTGACAGTGCCAGAATATACAACAGAACTTCTGACTGATCTACCTTGGTAACCTCACACAAAGAACAAATTTATGTAAAAAAAAAGTAATGTACAGGTCTGTAGTCATAAAATTTGTTTAGTAGCATTTTTACAGAGTAGATCTTGAAATAAAGGAGAGAGAGAGACTCTTCTTCTAAAGATAGCTCTCTGTAACTTAAAAGGCATATTTTTTACATGACTTTTGTTAAACTTGCCTACTCCTAAAACTGGGGGAGTGGTGGCTGAACTGGTAGGGCAGTTGGCTACCAAGTCAGAGGTCTGAGGTTCGAATCCTAGTCTGAACAAGTCAATTTTCCATTGCTCCTCTGCGTCCACCCAGGACTAAATGGGTAGTAAGGTCTCTTAAGACCCGGCGAAAGTAAAGGCGGTGAGGAAAGCAATGGCAAACTACTTCATTATGCTGTATACCAAGAACAATCAGGATCCTACTCCTGGTTTCCTAATGCTTGGACTAAGCATGGGACCCACTTTACTTTTTTTACTCCTAAAATTAGTTGTATAACATTTTGAAAAACTTGAAACTGCCGGAACATACGCATGTTCCATAGTATTACTTTATTTTTCATCGTGAACATCAAATTATCTTGAAAAAAGAAATTTTCAAGAATAAATACCATAAAAATGTTTTTTCCATTTCACTGTCATGTCAATGTTTGTATAATATACTTTTGTTGAGATATAAGCCTCTGAGCACTGCTCTTTTTAGTCCTTGCCAATTTTTCTTATAATTTTTAAAAAAATTTACTTTCAGGGTAATGATGTGACTCCAAAACTCTGAAAATTAAAAGTATTAAAAATGCATTTAAAAAGTTTTCTTGTCACAACCATTATCGCACAGATAAATGTTTCAAAAACCCATTTAGTCATTCACTTGTTAAAAATTAAGTAAGCAATTTCATGGAAAAATGTGTTTATTTAATACTCATAAGCAAAGCATATATTCTTCAACGCCTCACCCCCCCCCCAAACACACACACACATACATCCCCGCTCATACTGTAATAAATGAATAGCCCAAAGCCCACCAACATCAAAATACAATCAAATAATTTCTACCCAACACCATGCCATCACAAAAATTGTGAGAAATAGCAAAATAAAAAAATTTCAGGTACTGTTAATATGCGCTGTTTGAATAACAAATTCATAAATAAGCAATAAATAAAGCAGGTAATACAAGCACTGTAGGAGCCAAAGTTCACAATAGCATTCCATCACAAAGAGTAAATGCATCAAACCCAGGTATTTTTTCATTGCAAGTGTAGACATAAAAGAGGCAGTAGGATAAAAATTAGGCATCAATCAAAAGTCCTTGAAAAGAACTGCAAACTAACAAACATTGGACGTGAGATCCAATAAATTTTAATATGTAAAACACTTAATCATCATCATGTGTTGCATTACAGACCATTCATTTGGATATCTGACATATTTCAAGAGATTAAACAGATGTTTGAAATCCCTCAATTCTTCTGAAGAATCATTACTTTGATCGCTTACCCATAAGCCTCATACTAATCAGCAAGAAATGTTTTTTCCAGGTATTTAAAATCTCAACATATCAAAAACTACAACATGACTGAAGATTCCATAGTGTCTCACATGTTTACATTTTCTCCCTTCTTTTAAGAAAGTTTGCATCAACGAAAGAGGAAAATTAAGTTTCATTAAGATTGATCTTTAGGTATGTAATAGATGAGTGTTTGAATCATGACCAGAAGGTCAGGGGTTCAATTCTGGCGGCACCAGCTTTGTGTCCTTGGGAAAGGCACTCTACACAATTTTTCTCAATCAATGATCTGTGAAACGGGTGCCTGGCATGAGGGACATTGCATTTATTATGCATTTAATGCCAAGCAGTCTGTGCAATGAAATCTGGTGCCTTGGAGATGAATCAATGGGATTTAATGGTATAAAAACACTGTCTTTACTCAAAACTCTTTACATATCATCAAATGAAGATGAAATTCCGATTTCACCTGACTGCGACAAACATTTAAAAAAAAATTATCTTTTAAAAGCCACATATTTAGAAAGATAGCTTCTGCCAAGAACAGATATGAAGTTATTGACAAAGCATTGTAATACAGAATTTTTATTTTTATTTTAAGGGTAAGTGCAGCTCTCTGAGAGGGGGGTTCTGAGGTCAATTTGGATCAACGCGTCAAATTTTGACTGTGGGTACTTTTGTAAACTTCATCCAATTTGTAATCATCTGAATAGAGTTTTGAGGCCTAAATTCACTTACAGATATGTTTTATTATACATTCAAAATTGCTACCCCAAAGAGAGTTCACAAATTTTCAAGAAAATCTGTAAAAATCTGTGGTCACCCGTTCTTATGCTAGTTTGTATACAATGCTTTGTTGGCTTTTGAGTAAATTTTTTAGCCAGTTTAGTGAATAAGTGACTGCCAGCATGAATTGGATGTAAGAAAATTGCAAAAAGGAGTGGATGCAACAGGAAGAGCTTGAGAGAGCTGAAGGAGGTCCATCTTATTGAGCTGGCATCGCATAATTGGTCAGAAAAAAACAAAATATTTTTACTTAGACTTTATCGGCCATTTTCTCAAAATGAGTTTTTTTCGGACAAATGTTCTTATAACTTTGGTGCTTTTCATAAGATTTATCTGAAATTTGCCATGAATTTTTAAAAGAGTAATATCTTGCTTTTCACGTAGGTTTTATGGAATCGTATGTATATATATTTTGTTATAAATTTTTCTGCATCCAAAAATTTGATGCCATGTACATATATATTTCAAAATTTCATGAAAATTTCTCTTTTCTGTCTAACCACAAAAGCTTACATGAAAACTTTTAAATTTAGCATAAGAACATATTCCGGTTTAGAAAAAGTTGATATCTTATGTTTTTTATCCTAGATGGCCGACATTTTTTTCTGTTGCCACGCCAATGATAATAGAAAAAAAAAGTCATTTTGGTTGTTTATATCACTTTTCGCGGGGGTCATACATAACAAAAAAATGATTTAAAAGGTATCATTTAAGAAATAAAGAAAACCACCCTTAAATTCAAAATAAATTCAGATTCGGCAAACATTCAGTCATTATGTTTGATATCAATTGCATTTACATTAAAAAAACAATTTACTTAAAGAATCAACACAAATATCTTTTCCCCTTCTTGGCATGTAGAAGATCTCATTTTGGGACAACATTGTTCATTTGTTTTAAAGATTTAATGTTAAAGTTAGAAGAAAGACAGTTAAAATCATAGATTAAGAGCACTTTTTTTTCTTCCTGTTTTGGTACTCTCACACATCGTCTGTCTCTTCAGTAAAGATCATTTAACATCTCTCTGTGGGTCATGTATGCATCTGTCAGAAAACTCAGCTAGAATTTCCAGAGAAGTGAACAGCCAATGCAGCTAAAATAATGGGGAAAAAAAAAAGAAGAAAATTTGAAAATGTCATCAAACTTTGATTCAAACACAACGGCATAAGGATACAAAATAAGAAAGAAAATGTTTACTCAATGTTTACAGCAGGCCCATGAATAAATGTTTATGGTAGAGAAACATGGTAATGCCATAATAAACGCAAAATGTTTGATTGAACTCCTGTGTCGTTTACTTTTTGTTTGAATTAATTTAAGTTGATGTCTTTTATTTATTTTTTTTAAAAACTTTTTTTACTACCACATCAACTGTCTCTATCTATATTTCAATAACATAGAAGAGCATTTAAAGTCTACATCTTAGAGGCTGAAACAACTGTCATTTAAAGAGCAAGGTTTAGTAAGTATATTTATTTTCCGTCTGTTTTCAGTACTTTAGTAATCCAGGCTTTACATCAGGATTGGTAATAACAGGCTTAAACACTCATAAATGACAGATATCATTTTCATGAAAATCATGCATTTGTTAAAATACTCACAAAGGACTAAATGTTACTAAAAAAAAAACAAAAACCAATTATTCAACCTTCAGTCCAGACCACCAAAGTTGAATAGATTAAATGAATCTTAGAGAGAAGAACAAGCATTTTAAAATTTATATATTATAATAAAATGTATTTGTTTAAAGAAAATGGGTGTCAATTTTTAAGAACAATGTTAAAATAACATGTTTCAATAACTTTTTCTACTGCAAAAGATCACATTTTGAGGTGAAGCTATCTTTGAATTATCTCTTTCATTCACAGCTCAAATAGGCTGCAAAAATAAGGAAGGAGTAAAAAAATCCATATTGTTCTAACAATTTTACAAGGTTTTTTTTTGTCTATAGTGCTTAGTTTACATGAACTACCCTTGGTAAAATCACAACCACCAAATTAAATGTATTTAAACAAACTGAACAACTCAGTATATACATTTCAGCATTTAGACTTGAGGTTTCCTAAGTAACAAAAAATTAATGGAATTTTTTCTGGAATGTTTGTATATTTTCCTAATTATCAGTTATCTAAAGGTTTGAAAATTGCTTACCCACTATAATGGCCACAACAATACCAATTATAAGGCCGATGATAATTCTCATCTAAAAGAAGAAAAATAAATAAAGACATTAGTCAGAAAATATGGGGCTCACAAAACAGCGAAGTTAACTTTTTAAAATGTTTCTTAAGTTTTAATTTGCAAAAAACAAACTATACTCATCTAAAAGAAGAAAAATAAATAGAGACATTAGACAGAAAATATGGGGCTCACAAAACAGCGAAGTAAACTTTTTAAAATGTTTCTTAAGTTTTAATTTGCAAAAAACAAACTATCTAGATAAACTTGAGCCAAAGCATATCATACTCTTGAGACCAATCTTGATGGGAAAACTTTGAGCTACTCTTCCCCACAAAAAATAATTTATGCAACATCATTTCTTATTTTTGGTCATAAAAGTGATTTTTTAATATTTTTTTCTAAAACTTAAACCTTTCAAAAACTTCAAATGATTAAAAAAAAAAAAAAAAATTCAATTTTCATTTAATTTTTCTTACTTATTTGTTAGGAAAAAAATGTTTAAAAGAAATCTTTTGATTAATCATAATTATGGTGCTGCCACATTTTAGCAGTCAAAGAAATTCCTAAAACCTACGATCTGTGAGACAAAAATAATAACCCACTACTGATCCCTCCCCTTTCTACTCAAATTAAAAAAAACCATAATATTTTCCTTACAACACACTTCCATACTCTATTACTGGGCAAAATTTACAGAAACACAAGATTGGTGAAGCATGGATTTTTGGCAAACATGGTCATTCCATTGTGTATGTAGATTATGCTTTTTTTTTTTTTAGTTGTTGTCGTTGCTGCTAAGTGTAGTTGTTCTATTTTTTTTTAAGACCACGCCCTCCCAAAATATAAATGCGTATCTGGGAAAGTCTTCAAAATTAGACACAAGTCACGTTTTGGATATGAGTATCCTGTATAAAATATATTTAACATTGTTACAGAGAAAAAAAAAATTGAGTCTCTCCCAATTTTGGCAAAATGTATGCAAAGTGAAAGATTTCTTTTTACAAGAAAAAATTAAAAAAAACTTTATCTAAAATAAAAGCATCTACTAATTTTTTTTCTTGTTTTATGTCCCCTCATTTTCCTTAGGAGATGCAGAGGAGGTAGAACA
>BLXT01008064.1:3292318-3306574 GCA_019648995.1 Plakobranchus ocellatus
CCCCCCCCCAAAAAAAAAACACCTTTTTTTTCCGCCGCCCCATTTTTTTTCTTTAAAGTTTCTGAGCCAACTCGAGGCCGATGGATCAGTGCGTTATGCCAATTGACGTCGGTCATCATTGTTGCTTGCTGGACGGCGGCTCAAGTATGGGTCACGGAGAGTTACCCCACAGTCATCAGGTGAGATTTACTCAACAGTTATCAGGTGAGATATGCCCAACAGTCATAAGGTGAGTTACCCACTAGTCATCAGGTGAGAGATGATCAACAGTCATCAGGTGAGAGTTGTCCACCGATTGTCAGGTGAGAGTTGCTAACCAGTCATAAGGTGAGAGTTGCCCACCAGTTATCAGACGAAAGCTGTCCACCAGTCAGCAGGTGAGAATGACCCAGCGGTCATCAGGTATGAGTACCCAACAGTCATCAGGTGAGGATAACTAAACAGCTATCAGGAGAGCGTTGCCCAACTGTCATCAGATGAGTATTACTAAACAAATATGAGCTTAGAATTACTTAACGGTTGACAGATAAAAGTTACTCATTTTAGAATTACCCAATATTTATCCTGAAAGATTTACCATTCATTTAACAGTTATCTTAGTGTCATCAGGTGAGAGTAGCCCAATCGTCATTTGGCAAGACGCACTCCAACAGTTATCAGGTGAGATTTAGTCCAGAATTATCTAACAGTCATCACGTGAGAGTTTCTCGACGGTTATCAGGTGAAAGAGTACCAAAATTATACTAAATGAAATAAATTCCACATGCATTGATTTAGACTTTTTCAATAGGTATTTCGTGAAAAGTAAGTCATAATTATAACGCGATAGTTATCTAGCAGATGTTTTGTCTCATATTTTTAGGTGTTGGTTATTAGATGAGACGCAATTACATCTTGCCGATGAAATAAGCCCACATTAAGTTACCAGGTGACTATTATTTTCAATCACTGTGTCATGAATGGATTAGTGCTGTAGATGATGGATCGAGTTGAACACTGACTGTGACAATGAGTGCTTTTAGATAGACTACACAACAGAAATCACTCCAAGCCTTGCCGAAAACTGAATGAAAAGTTTCTTCATTTGAATCAAGACCAATTTCAGAATAGCAATTTCTTTTTCGCAATTATTTAGATCTATAAGCTCTCTAACATCAGCGGTCAACATCTCAACGATCACTGCAAGCTCCCAATCTCACAGCGCTTTCTTTTATACCCACCGTCCACAGCTTCTAGAAAGTACCATTTATGCTGTGCATAAGCTAATTAGTCAATATAATAGAGACAACTTATTCTAGAATCTACCGTGTTATGTAATCAAGGCTAGCTTAAAATATTACCAATCAAATATTTTTATTTACCATCTCCCTAATGCATAAACGTAGTCTGGACTTTCTAGTCGTAGCCGAAGCTTATCTGGTCTCTTAGTAACAATCTAATAACTGCCTGTAAACAATGCTCACACACCTTCGAGAACTTTGTAGAATTCCTTAGATCTAAATAGGTGAACAGAGGTAAAGCAATAATAGCACTGTTAAACCAAAATATCCTAGATCCTTGACCAAATATTACGAGTAAACAGGGTCAAATCACAACATCAGCCGTTTCGAATCTAGATGTAGACTCAATTCACAGAAACCATTTGTCAAACAGTCTTCAACTCAAATAAGCTCTCACTCTTACCATACCAAGAGTTTACTAAGATTTTGAAAAGTTTAAAAGTTTCAGTGTGGACTAGTATTGTATGAACTGAATTATGAAGGATACTAAAACAGCTCTATTAATTTCAAAACTCTCACATTATTTAGTGGAATCGATTTGGGAGCTATTTTGTTCCAAAGATTCTGATACCTGTCATTGAATGCTTTGCTACATTTTCAGAACCTGCTAGGGCGTAAAACGTAGCCTGAGACACGTATTAAACAGTATCAACGAGCATAATATTTCATGTATAGCAACAGACTATATCCCCAGTGAGGCAATATTATCAAATAAAATTGAAAGAAATACATGTATTCTTTTTTTTTTAATCAATTGTCATAAAATTCGATTTTAAACCAAATCTTTTCGACTCTAAATAACTAAACCAAGAGGCTAAAGGGGTCTTTAAAAGTTGTAAGATTTAAAATTTCATCACAAATTTGTATCTTTCGAAATTGAAAAAGTTGCAAACAGCCGACGCTACTGCAATATTGTTTAAAGCAAAAAAATTGCCCTATTTTCAATCATCTTTGATGCCAAGATAATGAAGGTTATTTCAAACTATACGTTCTATTTTATTTCAGGAGTCTGGGTTATGGCTTTGCCAACCTTGCGTCCAGATTTGGGTCAACGCTAGCACCATTTGTTATCAATTTGGTACGTCATAGTCTCGTTCTACAAATTTTCTTTGCACAAAATGTACATGCTCGAGAACTGTTTTTGATGATTTATCTTTAATTTTAATGTATTCTTACAGGCTCCAATGCTTTTTCTTTTTGATGATTCGCTTTAACAATGAACTTAGAAACTCGATTGTTGGTTCGACGAACTGCCTTCATATAACTTTTCAACTCTACGGAGGGCCTGAGATCACCTTGGTATGGGTCACAAGAACCTTCAGAACTTGAGAAGCTTTAGAAGCTTCAAGAACTCATATCCCCTTAATCAAGCAAAATTAATGTTTTGAAATATCGTTTTCAATTCCAGCCAAACGAAAATACTAATGAAACTTACGTGGCAGCCATTATGTATGCTCAGCAACAAGTGTGATAAATTATATTGATGGAAAAGCTGATCCTTTCCTCTGTTTCCATCTACCAGGACGAGATGCCGTTGTTTTCCTTTGTTCTGATGGGCATTATTGCCCTGGTCGCGATACTAGCCATCCTTTTCGTACCTGAGACCAATAACCAGATGATGGAAGAAACAGTGTACACGGCTCCGTTCAAGAACGAAAAAGAGGAGGGTGAAGTTTGCGAGTTCTTCCCAGCCGCAGTAGATTTAGACGACAAGGTGGTGTGAAAGGATATAAAGTTACAGAATAGTATGCGAGGATTGGAAACGTGTGGAATCATTAAATGCCCGAGCTGACAGGGACAGAGAATCTATGGCGTTAGAGGACGCTGGATCCTGGACTCTTCTAGGCTGCGTGCTATTAGGTAATACTGTAAAAACTTAATGAAGTTAAAATCGACCATAGTTTGATCACTAGTGTCTTGCCAGTAAACTTATCCATTTGATCAGAGTTGGCCCACCATGTAGCAATTCGAGAATGCGAAGACCTAGTACAGAAGCCAATATGTCAAAATCTTGCTGTGGACAGTCAACTTCGGATGCACCAAGATCGCATAGGCTTAGGGACAGTGTTAGCTACATCTTTGTAGGGAAAAAGATCCCAGCAGGAGCGACCGTTCTTTTCAATAATTTCTAATTTTGACGATAGTAAAAGAATATAACCACTAACATAAAACTTAATTCACGCACTGTGGAAAGTAAAGGTAAAAACCCTTCGCCCAAAGATTTTTTCAGGTTTTAAAAAAGCAAAGTATTTGTGTCCTGTGTATCTTAATTCTTAAATGATTGGTTGTATACATCTACTTGAGACTATTATAATAATAAGGGGGAAAATATGGTTTCGAAAATGTAGGCCCATAGATTTTTGTACTTTTGTCACTTAGGTTCGCCTATCCATGCACTGATTAAAAAATATAGATCTACCAGTTATTTCTCTGTAATATTTTCTGTAATTCTTTGTAAAGAAATAATGAGGGTTAAATTTACACGGTGGACAATATCTACCAAAAGACATTAACTTTTGTTTCTCTGTTGCAATTCCTAAAATGAAACGTAATGTTTTCGACCTCTTGCAAAGATAGAAATGTATGGCTGTGGGTATGGGTATTTTCTGTGTGTCTCAATAGTTAGAAGGTTGATTTTAGTCTTTTTAAAACCCTTTTTTTATTTTTTTTTTTTGAAGAGCGAAGTGCAGTACAAAGAGGGGATTTAAATGGGACATGTAAATTGTACAGTATAGTACAAATAGGAAAGGTAAACAGGAGTGGTAGAACGTGGTAAAAGGAGGGAAGGTAAACGGAAGCTGTGAAGTGTGAAGTACAGGACAAAGAGGGAAGGTAAACGGCACCTGTTAAAGTGTGAAGTACAGTGCAAAGACGGACGGTAAACGGAGGCAGTATAGTGTGACGTAAAGTACTCAAAGGAAATGAAAGGTTTACAAAGGAAGATGTAAAGTGTGAAGCACAGTACAAAGAGAAACGGTAAACGGGAGTGTAAAGTGTGGAGTACAGTTCAGAGAAGGCAAGTAACAGGGAGCCACAATGTACAGGTGTATGGGACTTTACATGCAGCCCTTTCCATAGCGTCTGCCTTTTTATTCTCTTGGGGATGTCAATGATACAGTGGCTAACAAATCCTGCCTGAGAGCTGCAGAGACGGTTTATGGCGCTTTGGCTTAAATGGGGCTGATAGCCTGAGATCACTTTGCTATGAGCGGATTATATAAGCACAAAAATCAAATGTTTCCGTTAAAATGGGTATTATATTTGGAATTTGCGCCTTATGTGATATATTGAAGTTTATTATTATTATTATTATTATTATTATTACTACTACTACTACTACTACTACAACTACTATTATTATTATTATTATTATAGATCAGATTATTATAGGTTATATTCGTCGATTGAAGGAATTTCAATGTAAGTTTGTTTTTTTACCTGTATTAATAGTATTAATAATACAATACATACCAGCATTTTGATTAATGTTTACACTACTGGTATTCTTTTTTCTCGTTTTAGGATTTATTAAAATGACAGTGTCATAGAGGTAATTGTGACGATGTACACAACTTGCTATATGAGAAAATTAGTTTTATAATATTTGAAACATGACTGTGATTTCAAGCTAAGTTACATCTTCTGCAAGGTAAAAAACGTTCTATTTTTGGAGATTTTTCTTTCTGTATTTCTAAAATAGATTCTTATAATCCAATCAAACGTTTTTGGTATTTTTGAAACACCACCGTACTCGTGTAATGCAAATGTTTAATGTTCCTGATGAAAATAGATTCTATTTATCTTAATGTTTGTGGTTAGACGAGACAAAGGAATTATTTCACTAGTTTGGTTTGGCTAGTGGAGTCGCCCACTACAACAAAACAGATAAGAGCTGTTGATATCGCTTTGGAAACGAAAGTGAAAGGCGCCTGGCCCATTACTAAAACACAACAAAACAGACTGACATGTTTGGGCTTGGGTTCAAACTGTGTCCAACAAAACGGTTTGGTCTAGTTACAATTATATGTACATGTATATGCATCGAAGCAAAGAAAGCTAGCCCGCAAAATCAAAGCTATTCTTGTATCAGGTACTGAAATGGCTAGAGGCCAGAGAAATTAACAGCCATCATTTTATTCCCATTAATTCTTTTTTTCATTTCATTTCATTCTATACACCCCACCATGGATGTATATTGATTAATGTAGCAGTGGAGCCTGGATAAAATCAGTACCTCATGACTGAAATAATGTTGGCTTTAAGCAAGTCAGCTTTAACTATTACATTTATTTTTCTTTTTAATCTGCAAAAAGGGATCAATTTTGGGTAACATTTTTCCATTAACGGGATGATCATACGTAAGTGAACTTCACTGCACTTAAATAATTTTGGATTTGTAGAACGTGTGAATGTGTTCTCTTTACTCCTATTCTTTTTCCCTTCTAACAAAGTAAAATAACAGGCCATTTCTATGTCAGAGGTCCATGATTAGGCAAAAGGTGCAATATTAAGCCTGCCTCAATGAAGTTTTAAAAGCGTTTTCAACTTAGTGTGCTAGGAAGCTGAATTAGTACTAGCTTAATCAGGAAATTCTTCTTTTATGCTAACAGGTATTATATTACTAGAAACCATTAGTCATACAATAAAATTCATCTACATCAAATTTGCTTAAGTCTATCATCTGTCAAGGATAATGTAGGTCTAACGTTTCTGGACCAATTTGAGCTTCTGTTGATTTATTACAAGAAACGATGCAATGGATATGTAGATGTTATCTTTATTCCCCCAAAGTCTTCCTCTATCAGTAGTTTCTATATTCTTTTGTCGAACATCGCTTATCTTTTTATCCATGTTTTTGCCTCTTAAGCAATATTTTTTTTCATTGATATACATGCAATTCATAACAAGGTCTTGCAGAAAATTATGATTTTTTGGGTGGTTTTTTTTACAACAAATGCCTTTTTCAAAGCTATTTCTAGTGCAATTGCAGACACTAGAGCCATACAAAAAAAATGGCCACTCCTCTGAAATCTCATTCCTCATCATCAGATTCAGCATCCCAATTCTTGCTGAAGGCTTGGAGAAAGATCAAGCTTGTAGTTTTGGATTTAGATTCTTATCTTACACCTATAATGATAGAGTTAATAGAAATCTTGTGCAACATAACAAAATGTAATTAATTATAAACCCTTGATGAACTTATTTGTTGTTTACTTAAATTCAAAACTATTGAGTCTCAGTCTGCTGTTTTACCAGGAATAGAATAAATCACTGCAGTTTACTTCAAATGTATCTTACAACAGATGCCTCTGCTGACATTTACCTGAACTAGCTCTGGATAGAGATGAAACGCAAGGATACAACCATTTCCTGCTAACGTTCGGATTATCACCCACTAATAACACTGCCCTTGCTCAATTTAAACTTCTGCCAAATTTAATTTTGTCATCGTGTCTCAACAGGTAATGATGTAAATTGATTTTTAGTGGACACAGTTAAACTTTCTTTCACCCAATAAAGTGGCAATATCTCATCAAACAGTCAGGTGAAAAACATAACATAACAGTGAGCAAATGCATTTTCTTAACTTTTAATTCAGTTGATTAAATCATTATTCTCTGACTTATTAAATCAGAAATATGTTAGTTACATGTATTTGTCTGCAGACCAGTCCAAATTATCAAGAGTCACATTTTAAACTCATATTCAGATTTCAATCAGGAACAGGAGGTGACTTTTCAGTGGTTAAAAAAGAAAAAATACAGCAACAAAAAAACTATCTTTAGATCTAGCCTGTCCACATATATATAATGTCTTGAAACCAATCTGGATGAGTCAACATCTCTTGAAACCAGTTTGAATGAGTCAACATCTCTTGAAACCAGTCTGAATGAGTCATCTCTTGAAACCAGTCTGAATAAGGAAACATCTCTTGAAACCAGTCTGAATGAATCATCTCTTGAAACCAGTCTGAATAAGTCAACATCTCTTGAAACCAGTCTGAATGAGTCATCTCTTGAAACCAGTCTGAATAAGTCAACATCTCTTGAAACCAGTCTGGATGAGTCAACATCTCCTGAAACCAGTCTGAATGAGTCAACATCTCCTGAAACCAGTCTGAATGAGTCAACATCTCTTGAAACCAGTCTGAATAAGTCAACATCTCTTGAAAGCAGTCTGAATGGAACTAGATTTATATGGAAAACGGCTATTAATTGTGGCATTCACAGTGTGACAGAGTGCCAAATTCATAGTAAAAAGGACATGGTTTCAAATCCTAGCTGCTCAAGAACTGTGTCTTTAAGAAAGCACTCTACATGAGCTTTGCTCAGTCCTCCTGACTGTAAAGTATGCCCCTCATGAAGGGCGTTGCAATATGTATTCTGCCCTTTACAGGAAACTGGCAATAGGTCTGTTGTGGTTTGGGGGAAAGTTTAAAAGCATTGAGAACTTACACAGAAAAGTTGAGCCACATAAACATATCTGTTAAATCACATTCAAAGACAAAGCACAATTATTTTCAATCCCTTGATACATTCTGTAAATATAACATAAAAGAAAAAACATTATTAAAAAAAAAATTTTTTTTTTAAAAAGGACATATGCACATAAGTAGTAGCTTTAGATTTCAAGATTTCAGTTTTGTTGCAAAATATAACAGCAAAGATTCTTTAAAATGTGTTCTTCTTTGTGTTGCAATTTTCTTTAACATATTTGCGGCAATTTTTTAAATTAAAGGGGGGCATCAGTGGCACAGTGGATAGCAAATCCTCCCTGAGATCTGCAAGGATCCTGCCTTAGGATCAAGCCTGTTCATCTGGGGCCCTGGCCTGACAGGAGACCTGAAAGCCTGAGATCCATCTTTTTGTGTACTGACTGAACACAAAAACCAAACCTTCCCTTGAAATTAAAGTCTGAATTCACAAAATACCTTATAGTCACATTTTGAGATATTTGCTCCTTTCAGGATTTAGCCATTGGATTTTAATTTTGTTATTTAAGAGTCATTACTGCCGGTTTCTGCAAGTTTAGATTTTGAAGAGCTCACTTTTTCCCCTAATTAAGTTTCAAACTGGCAGTCAATGACTTTTGTTCTTATAAATCTCCTACACACTTTCTTAAAAACCAGATCTAAAGGGTTAGAAAGCAGCACACAGCGTAACATTTATCCGTCTAGATTGCATTTTAGTTGCAAAAGGTGATGCACCACAATGAACACTAAGACCGTCTCAGGCATGTGTGGCGTGACCAATTCTCACCATTGGTATCACTGTGAATAATGCACTTGGTATTTCCTGCTGCATCATTAAATAATTGAATTTAAGATTTACAAAATCATTTCTATCCTCATCCAGATTATGATTTTCACGTGATTTTATTCATGTATGTGTTGTCCATCACTTTTTTCTTTGTTTTAAGTTGGGCCAGTTTTCGTTGATTGCTCATTAAACACGACAAATGCATCGTTTTTAAGGATGTAAAAATAAAAATAGATTAATCTGAGCAGAGCAGCTTCTATTTGGCCAATAGTCCCCATTTTTCTTTCTGGGGCAACATTAGATCTACGTTTATAATTGCTCTGAACATTTTCCCTCTCTGATTTTTCTACCTCGATTAATTAGCAATTTAAATTAGTTTACGCAACAGCTAAAAAAAGAATGCACTGGCGAACAAGCTTGTGCTAGGTCAATGAACTGGCCCAGTGACCACGTTATAGAATGATGCGCACCAGCCGACTTGACTAAAGTATCACAAATGTTACGCTGTGAGCAGAGACCTCAGGATTTTTTTCATGCTTCAGCGCTTTTGAGTGTCTCATTGATAAAAACCTAACTTTCACTTCAAAAATTTAAAAAAAAAAAAAAAAAAAAAAAAATCAAAGCCTTACAGCTCTGACAGCTTTTTCTGGACCAAAAGTAAGATCAGAGCAATCAATTGCACAGATTGGAAACTGTTTCTATAGAAGTAATGCACAAACATATATAATATTTTATGCAATAAAATATGATCACAAAATCATTTTTTTGCAGAGGAAAGAATACAGAAATCTAGTTCTAACAACCTGGAGTGCTTGGCATGGGTATAAACATAAAACCTAACATACCAAGAAATGCATCAAATGATATTCAACATAGTCAGATAGGCATCAAATGATATCTCACATACACAGATTCCCCGTAACCTTATCACGAAATGGTGGTAGAAAATGTTTACAATTTTATTAGATAAACTCCTATGTCTGTCTTTAACTATTTTCCTGCCGGAAACTTCCCATTTTGAGGTGAAACTTCACATTAAGGTTATATTTAGCCTTTGCATATAGTCGATCCTCAACTGTGATACTTCACAAGCCCTCTCTCCACCCATCATTCCATCATGGGTGCCCCTTCCCCGCCTGTGGCATCCTCTGAGATGTGTAAATCCTCCAGCATCTCCTGCAGGCTGATCTGTGGCGCACCTTCATCATCCGTGTCTTCTTCTACAGGAATTTTGGTTCGATCTGCATGAAAAATAAAATCAGAACAAAAAAACAAAACAGAATGGTTTAAGATATGGGGATTTGAACTGCGTAAAATAAAGGAAGAACATTTTCTACAACACCCCTTTTTTAAAGATTTCAGTTGTTCTGCAAAAAAACAGAATGGTTTAAGATATGGCGTTTTTGAATTGTATTATAAAGGAAGAACATTTTCTACAACACCCCTTTTTTAAAGATTTCAGTTGTTATAAAATCAGAACAAAAAAAAAAAAAACAGAATGGTTTAAGATATGGCGTTTTTGAATTGTATTATAAATTAAAGATTACAGTTATTCTGCTAGAGTTTGAATGTTTGTGAGCAAACAGAGTACGGCTGAAAAAATTCTGCAAAACCAATGTATTAGGAAGTTCAATGGGGAGTAGTCTATTTTCTGGCCATGGCAAATGAATTTCATATATTTATCTGAATCAAATACATTGAAGAGTGTAGGAACAACAACATCAACTAAATTAAAAGCATTAAAGGGCATGGGAACAACTACAACTGAACCAAAGGCACTAAAGGGCATGGGAACAACTAAAACTGAACCAACAACACTAAAGGGCATGGGAACAACTACCACTGAACCAACAACACTGAAAGGCATGGGAACAACAAGAACTGAACCAAAAACACTAAAGGGCATGGGAACAACTACAACTGAACCAAAAGCACTAAAGGGCATGGGAATAACTAAAACTGAACCAAAGGAACTAAAGGGCATGGGAACAATTACAACTGAACCAAAAGCACTAAAGGGCATGGGAACAACAACTGAACCAAAAACACTGAAAAGCATGGGAACAACAACAACTGAACCAAAAACACTAAAGGGCATGAAAAGAACTAAAACTGAACCAAAAGCACTGAAGGGCATGGGAATAACTAAAACTGAACCAAAAGCACTGAAGGGCATGGGAATAACAACAAAAATCATACAATCTGTAACAACTGAACAAAGACATTTTACACCAACTTAAGAACAATTCTTCTTTTTAATTTACATCTGCCATCCTACTTTAAAAGTCCAAACATCTTTTGTCATGGAAAGTATGATTCACAAAAAATCACAGATGCCAATGTATTTTGTTTTACATGGATTTAAAAAGCCACAGAACTGAAGCTGAAGTTATATATAAATCTACCTCACAAAAAAAGTGACATAGCCTAATCCTTTGACTTTAAAAATTTGAGCACTTGATAAAATTTTAAAAAGTTGAACATTTTGCAGTAAAGAAACATACAAAATATATTAAATTCTTCACACAATAATAGAAAAAGTAAGTTCAGAAATCTAGCTAGAAGTTCAAAAATTTGTTACAATATACCTCAGCGAACAAAGTGGAGTCTAATAGAATGTATGATAAACGGAACAACTAATTTTAAAAAGTTTTTAACAACTGCAGATTTTTTAAAAAATTGAAAAGTAAACTAGAAGCATAATTGTAAAACCACTTGAGAAGCAACCGAGGTAAACAAGTCACATGGCTTAAAGATAGTTTTGCACAAAATTTTTGGCAATTAAAAAAAGAAAAGAAAAAAAAACATTTAAAACTTGTATATGACAATGAGACAGAAGGTCACAACAGCTGCACACATGATTTTGTCCACTATGTAAATTTTGAAAAGCTTTGGTTCTAAAAATTTTACTCTGAATTGTCTGCACAGTATTGATTTCCATGCCTTGAATTTTAAGGTAAGAGAGGCTTTTTGTATAATTTTAATTGAAAAAAAAAGCAATCCATGTAGTACTGGTCAAAAAAGTACATTACCTTATGGTAGATAAAATTCACAACTATTCCAATTGTCATTTTACTCTGTTATCTGTCAAAGTCAAATGTTCTATTCCCTGAACATTACTCTAAATTATTACCTTTCTGCAAATAAGCTATTACAGATCTAAAAATTATGATAGAAAATATTCCAAAATTGGTAGAACTTTGGGGGCCTTGAGATTTGTAAACAAGTGAAAGGTTCCTTATGTCAACAGCATATTATCTTGATGAGTTCAGACAAGTTTTTTTTTTCCTCTATACAATATTGAATCATAAACTTATACATCACAATAATGACCAAATATGTCCACAATGTGACTATGAGACCGATTTACTAAGATTGCTCCACATTTTACCCCACTAAACACATCAAAATCATAGCCCAATGTGCCCTCAATGTGACTTATGAGACTGATTTACTTTCACTGATTCACATTTTACCCCACTACACTTTACCTCTGTAAATGTTCACATTCTCGCGGATAGCTTGATCTTCCTCCAAGTCATCCAGGAAGTCATTATAGTCTCTGCAGGTAGAGAATAATATGGGGCTTAGTGAAAGTGCAACCAGGCAGCAGGAGATCTCACATACATTTATCATCAAAAGAGATGGACAAGAAATCTCTCAAAGAAAAACACTAGATTGTATGAGTGGATCATGAGTAGTGTCAAGTCTTTTGCAGCTCTGGTGTACTTCATTTGGCTATTTTTGATTCTTCGCTCTAAATGCTCTGCAAGTCTTACTTTTTCTATCCTATTCATTGCGCTGCCATAGACAAAGTGCAATAACAATATTTATGGTCTATGGCAGAAACTGCAGCTCATTTGGCCATACCAGTTCAGTCAATAAGATCAAACTGCAAGTCTTGAAGAATATGTGGATTCAAGAGTCTAGTGAATTGATGTTCAGCAAAGAAGAGAGACATGAATTAATATGAAAAAAAGCAGACTCAAGATAGAGAGTTGCTTTATAGGGGGCATTAAAGTATGTCTGTGGCAGTAACTTTCCTAAGAGTTATTTTATATTGGTATTAGATCATTCAAATTTTGTGATTCTGATTTTTTTCTTCAAAAGCCAGGTTTGCAGCAGAATTGATAGAACATGTATTGGCACTCATCTTTTTTTTACTATGCCCTTATTGCCAAGATCTTTTCCATTTACTCCTCGTCTCAAACCTTCTGGAAATGTCTCTTATCTTTTGCATCTGCTTTTGCCCCTCTCAATTAATTACTATCTTTTATAAGGTTGGTTTGCCACATTGGTGATCACGTTCTTGTTGGCTGCGTGCGGTAAAGTTTGTTTTGAGTGACTAGTTTTAAAAGATTTAGCCTGTTCATTTTTTTTTTTTTGGATAATTTTAGGTTCATAAGTTGCACAAGATAACTTCACTTTGCACAGAGGTATAGGATAATTCCACGACAATAAGTCACCTCCTACCTCATTGATCTTGACAGACCTGCCAACCTCAAAAGTATGTTTTCAGGGACACCAAGGTCCATTTTCAGGGACAAAGGACAGTTTTCAGGGACACACGCACGCATGCACACAAAAAATCAGACCCTTAGCATTTTAGTGTTTAACAAACAAAATAAAGTTTGAAGATTCAATGTAACCAGATTATACACCACACTATACAACAAACCTCTTAAAACATGGATAATCAAATGTAAACCATCAAATTGCCGCTCAATCCTTTTCTAGGTTCAATCAATTCAGTCAAGAGATGAATCCAGAATAATCAAATGCCAGAGCTAACAGATTTGATCTCATAAAAACAGTTAGCAAGATACAAAATTGGTTATGTGCAAGCAGCCAGCAAGTGACGGTGGTGCAAGAAGAAACTGTTTTGATGAGGCTGTCGCAAAGCCTGATGCTCAGGTTGACAAGATACAAAACTCTTTGTATAGGCAGCTGGACAGTTTGAAGCCATGCTCGTGAAGGAAAAACTGGTTTGATGCACTTGGATGATTGAAAAATGTGTCCAACATTTTAATTGTGATCATAATCCATGAGGTGATCTATCCATCAATGTGTCTCTTTTCACTGTCTCCATTGTAATTATGACCAGACCTGCCAACTTTCTGTTTTCGCCGGGAAAAATCCCGGTGAACGCCTATAAATTCTGTTTTCCGGGCTGCCCCGCTAAAATCCCGCTCAGTTGTCCCGATGGATGGGAAAAAATTATCTCGTTATATCGGTTGGATCCATGCAATATCTACCGACGTCTACTCTTTGCTTATTTAAATAGCATTGAACATTTTAAAATTACTATCGACATAACCCAAGTATCCAATTTGCGGTCTTAAAGTTTATTCAACATTTTGTGTAAAGAGATCGAGCAGCTTCTGTGTTATTGATATGTCTCGGTACTACATGCAGACATGCCGGCATCATGCTTTAGGTGTAATTCATCCCGCCAATGGGGACAATTTTGCACTTAGGCTGTTTAACTATGGGCTTGTGCTTTTGTTTGATTTTGTGCGATTTTCTTTCCATTCACATAAAAAACAAATGCGGTATCGATGGAAACTTGATCCTCGATTTTTTTTGTAACTGCCCTCGAAGTAGACCGGCGTAGTTTCTTTGATCTTATACCAGGTTTGCAAAGTGCCGTTGGATTAAATAAAGCATCTAGATCTATCCCGCAATTATTTTTTTTTCGGGAGGGGGGGGGGGGTTCT
>BLXT01008064.1:3318567-3331414 GCA_019648995.1 Plakobranchus ocellatus
CCCCCCCCCCCCCCCCCCCCCACAATCCGGAATTCTGGAAAAATCAGGAGAATGCCCATCTCTGTTCTTTGTCTACTGTCCATCTTGTCTCACAAAGTGACATATGAAAAAAACTGGAATAGAATGTACAATAGAAACATTCTCAATAAAGTTGAGAAACCTAATCTATTTATAGCCCTTCAGCAAAACACATAAGTAGGGGGGGACAAGGTAGAGATCTAAGGTGGCACCAAAAATTCTAGGCAGCACAGCCTATTCATCTTCAGAATCTAGATTGAAGAACCTTCAAAAGCATTTAAAAGCTTATAGTAAGCTTATTAGATTGGTTTTAGTACTTTTGTATAGAAAAACTGTGGAATTTGACTTCAATTAGATCAAGATGGGCTTTTATAAATGTTCGTTTGACCATCCCTTTACAAATAGACTTTGGTTTTTCCAAGCTATCGTAACATACTCTATAAATGTATTAAAAAAAATAAAAACAAAGAAGAAGATCAAATCAGGAATTTCAGTTTACAAAAAAATAAAAAAAAAATAAAGAGAAGGAAAGAAGGATTCTTCAGAGACAAGAAGCAAGAAAAAACTTCAAATACTCACCGACTTGGCACGTATGCTGATAAAAACTCGACTAATTTCTTGGCATCATCTTGCTTGGAAAAGAAAAAGTCCAGCCCATCTGAAAGAAAAAAAAAACAAGCTTAATATGCAAATAAAACCAGCCCTCATTGGAAAATTTTTACAAAATATTTGTCTCAAGACTAGCCCACAAAGTCACATATTGAACATTTTAAACTACTAATACAATGTTTCCATGAAACTAGGTAACCCAAACCTAATTTACTCAGGGTGACATACACATGAAAGAGACTTTGGTATCTTTATTTGATGTAACAACAGCAATAAGGCTGGGGAGTTGGTGTCCAATTCCAGACAGAGCAGTTGTAAGTAAACTGGTAGCCAAACCATTAAATCAAGGAATTATTCAAGTATATACACTAACATCTGATAGTGAAGATGTAGAAGAAGAAAAGTTTTATGAAGAAATTGAAAAAGCAAACGACTATCTAAAATCCCAGGACATCATAATAATAATGGAAGATTTCAATGCAAAAGTTGGGATAGAAGATGATTTTGGGTCCAATGGCATAGGGACTGTAAATGAGCGTGGAAACAGGATAATTGAATGGTGACAAATCAATGATTTTTGAAGATCAATCCTAAATTCTAAATGGATTTACTCAAATCTGATGAAAAAGTAAGAGACAAATTTGCTGTGCATAATAAATATGAGCCTCTAAACAACATCTCAGAAATAGAAGAACTATGGTGAAAGATGAAAAATTCATTTAATAAAGTCATAGAGAAAAACGCTCCCAAAAAAGATGAAAAAGAGCATAAGAAATGGATAAACAAAGAAATACTTGATTTGATGGATGAAAGGCGCAAAATAAAAAACTGTTGATGCCAAATACAAAAACCCAATTAAAAAAATCATGATAAAATGCAATTTTGCAAGAGAAGAATGGATTAATCAACAATGTCAAGAAATAAAGCAAAAGCTAAACATCAGCAGAAAATTCATGCATGCTAAAATTAAGGATATCGGTGATAAGAAAATCAAATGCAGTAGTCCTGGCTGCATCAAATCAAGACTGAACAATGTTGATGGAAAAGAAGGAAGTACTAAACAGATTACGGTCAGAGTAACTTGAAGATTTTTTCAAAGATGATGGGTGCAAAAAACCTGAAATAAAGAAAAACACAGAGGATCCAATTATCCTTAAAGAAGTAGAGGCAGCAATAAAAAGAATGACAAATGGCATGGAAAGGTGACAGGACCAGATAACATACCAACAGAAATAATCACAGCATAAATAAACAAATCTGGCAACTAATTTCTTAATGCAATATATGATAGTAGTACAATTCGAGAAGATCTATACAAATCTCATTTTATTCTACAGCCTAAAACGCCAAGAGAAAAAGAAACTTCATAGAACAATCTATTTTTTTCACTGATGATAGGTGCAAAAAACCTGAAATAAAGAGAAACATACAAGATCCAACCATCTTTAAAGAAGAGGTAGAGGCAGCAATAAAAAAAATGAAAACTGGAAAAGCCACAGGACCAGACAACATACCAATAGAAATAATTACAGCATTATTAATAATCTAGGAATAGATCTGACAACAAAACTTTGTGCAATACTATGTGGTACAATTCCAGAAGATCTTTGTAAATCTGTTTTTATTGTACCACCTAAAATTCCAGGGGCAACAGAATGTGAACTGCATAGGACAATCAGTTTAATGAGTCATTTCACAAAAATTCTGTTACGCGTTTTGATGCATAGAATACGCAAGAGTCTAAAGCCAGAAATATCTGCAAAGCAGTTTAGTTTTATGCCTGATAAAGGGACTAGGAAAGCAATATTCATTTTGAAAATGCTTGTGGAAAGGTGTATAGAAATGCAAAAAGATCATCTCTGTTTCATTGATTATTCGAAGGCCTTGACAAAGTAAAACATGTAGAGCTGTTTTGTATGCTAGAAAAATTAGACATTGGTGGAAAATATCTCAGAGAAATTAGAAATCTATACTGGGATCAAACTGCATCTGTGAGAATTGAAGGAGAACATAATGATTTCAAATCCATCAAAAGAGGTGTGAGGCAGGGATTTGCAATGTCTCCTGATCTTTTTAGCTTATATAGGTGAAATGATCTTCAGGAATCTTGATGGTACTTCGGGCTCAAAAATAAATGGAGAGAATCTTAATAATCTCAGGTATGCAGATGATACAGTTTTAATAGCAGAATCTAGCAAAAAAATCCAAAAACTTCTAGATACTGTTGTGTTAGAGAGAAAAAGAATGGGCCTGTGCTTGAACATAAAGAAAACAGAATGCATGGTGATCTCAAAGAAATCCTCTAACCCCAAATGCAATCTTGTTAGCAAAGGCAAAAAAATCAAACAACTTACAAAATTCAAATACCTAGGTTACATGATAACATCAGATGGCAGATGTACAAGTGAAATAAGTATAAGAATAGCCTTGGCCAAATATACATTCCAAAAAATGAAACCAATAATGGCCAACAGAAATATAGGTATGAAAACTAAAATGAGGGTAATGAAAACCTATGTATGATCAGTACTTTTGTGTAGTGGTGAGTGTTGGACAATAAACAAAAAAAATGAGAGAAAACTAGAAGCAGCAGAGATGTGGTTTATCAGAAGAATGATGAGGATATCATGGACAGAAAAAAGTCAAATAAATTGATATTGAAAGAGGCTAATCTTGAGCAATCACTAACGAAAACCATAAGACAGAGGCAACTACGATTTTTATTTCATATTAGCCAACACAGAGGTTGAGAACAACTATCAATCACTGGAAAGATTGAAGGCAAACGCAGTGGAGGTAGACAGAGGATAACTTTTGTTGAAGTGATGAGCAATAAATAAGGGTAACAAAAGCTTTATGAGGTTAATTGAGAAAAGTGGAGAAACATGATCGCCAATGTCTGTTCCACACAAGGCACGTAAAGAAGAATTCAATGCAAACTCGATTTGTTAACTTTACGATGGTTAAAAAAAAAAAAAAAAAAGCGAAGATGTATCAATAATTATACTTAGATATTTTCTTGTCTCACAAATCTGTGGGAGCTTTGATATCAGCTACATAAACCCTTCCAGACCCAGTCACCTGACCCAATCTCACTACATATCTAGTCTCCTCAGCAAAACTGAAAGAAAACATATTTTTTAATCCGGATGCTTACTGTCAATTGGGATGGTAAAGAAACATACCTAGAATATAGATAATAGTGGACTTATTACTAGGGAAACTCCTTATCTTGATGCAACAGCAAAAAAGCTAGTGATGTGCTCTAACTTATATATCCTGTTTATTAATTCATAGCCTTGATGCTTGAAGACTGCTTATCTGAATAGGGGGGGGAGGGAACTGTTTACATGCAAAGATAAGATGCAAAGTTGAAACATAATTCTTGTGGTCTTTTTATCAATTTCCCAACAAATTCAAGTGGTCTTTTCGATCAATTTCCTACAGAAGGAATCACATAGAGCCTGGTTCTGGGCCTGCCCAAAGCTTTGGTGATTATTAGCTTGTTTGCCCCATCAGGACAAAATGCTGGTGGCAAACACAACACCCTTGTGAATCACAGAGAGATTGATACCCTAAAGCCACTAAAGCATTTCATAGTGCCCACCTACATTGTAAACATATTTTATGGGTTCCATACACACCTGCCATTGGTTTTATGTTGACCGTATTACGATGAGCTCTGTGCTTCAAAATCAGTTGTTCCAAGTAAAAGAATGTCTTCTTATGGTCACACTGGACAAAGTGGAAAAAGAAAAACAAAGGTAAATGTTCAGTGACCCTTGTCCAAAAAATATGATTTTAGGAAAAAAATGCTTTTATCTGTTGGGGCTTAAACATATACTTTCCCTGTTTGATCAAGTGAGTATCCTCTAGGGTTAGCTTTAACATTCCATCAGGTGATTTGATTAAATTGGTTCAACATACACCTAGATTTGAATCTCGATAAACTTCACAGAGCACCCACTTCATCACAAAGGATCTTTCCAAAATACGTAGCCAATACACATACCAATCACCTTGAAATGGTTAATTTTCTATTTCAAGTAGATTTTAAGGGCTGAGGCTCATTGTCAACATTACGTGAATAAATTAAAAACTGACATATGCTGCTATTATATTATTTTTGTTACAAACACTGATAAGTGCTGTGCATATAGTATTTGTAACATTTTAAGATATGTGGTAACAGAAAACATAGCTGGAAAACTACAAGCAATTCAACATTTCATTTTTTCAGGCTGAGCACCATCTGAAATTTGTGATAAATAAATCTATGCAGGTTCAGGGCAAGATAGCTAACCACTACCTAAAAACACCACTCAAAACTATAACAGAAATATGACCTTTCACATTTAAAATCACATACAGCTTGTTCCCTCAATGGTGATTTCAGGTTTTTTTATTGAACCAGTCACCGATGGGAAATTGAAACTTGTGACAGAAAACTTTTAAAAATTTGTTAGTGTATCTGCTAACAACTGTTCCCTCAAAAGCTATGTGTGAGCTATGCACATTTAATTCCTGCACTGACTTGTCAATATAAAACAGGGGTTTTCTCACCTTTTGTCTTACTTGCACAACAGCTCTCCAGAAATCCTTAGCCTCAACGCGATGGCACTCATCACACATGTGTGGCTGTACAACAAATTCCACCACAAACGTCTGCTCCAACACAGCACCATTCATTACCTTTTTTTTCATCACAAAGGTGAAAGAATTGATAGATATGATAAGAGTAACAAAAAATAAATACAAGTGCATAAAAGCCTCCTCTACCTCGTATGCCTAAAACAGTCAGGTATATTCAGTGATCAATGATTTGTGTCAGAATCTGGAATTTTTTTAAAAAGCAAAAAAAACCCCACATTTTTGTTAATGAAAAAATTATAAGACTACACACCAAGAATGATAGTAATGATTGATTTTAAAACGGCCCTTTTTATGCAAGCAATGCCCACTATAACTTTTTTTTTTTTAATTTTATATTGACAGCCAGTATGAAACTAAGGTAGAGGTAAATAAGGAAAACAAAAAAGTGTTTGAAATATCATCAAGTTTTCCTCTTTTTTTTCTTTTTCTCCATTTGAAGTAATACTGAGATAATTCACTATTTCTGTCTCATTGAAAATTTGTAACTATGGAATTTGCTTCTATGAACATTTCCATAAATTAACTATGTCTGGACACTGCCAACAAAGACTTTTGGGTTTTTCAGGTCACGTTTATTTATCAGGTGCCTTCTCATAAATGAAGAGACCAAAGTTAAAAAATATTCACATAATTGTTATGAAAGTATTTATAGCACACCTCTTTCTGAACTGTCAGTTTGACTTTGATCCTCATCGAGTGCGGCTCAGTCCACACAAATCCTGCATCTATGAGTTTCACCTGTTGGTTATTCAAACAAAAGAATTGTAAAGATGAGTCGTTCAAGCATCACCTAGAAACCAATTATCCCCGGGTTTCACACAGAAACCAATCTCTAGGAATTGGTGTTCAACTGTTCATGGTATGTAAAAGAATATTTTATTCCTTTCTACAGATGTAAAAGATGGAAAATTTACCTTATTCAGACCCTTCAGCTTTTTTAAGCACACAGATAGCAGTTCCCGTGATTCAAGAGTAGCTTTAACCCATTGGCTAGGAGGCTGCAAATACCTAAGGAAGATAAAAAAAATGAATGGTTAGCATTTTTTTACGATGAATGGTCTTTGCTTTTTTTAAAAATCACTTAAAGAGGTCAAATAAAAACAGATTGAGTTAATTTAATTATGCCACATTATCTTTAACAAAACTATTTTATAGGTCTTATCAGTACATCATAATACCAGTCAAAAAAAGAAGCAAGTTGTATTTGGCAAGTCCACGCCAAGTGAAACCTCAAAGGAATTTATTATTTTTTTTAAGAAGTATTTTATATTATAGCAATAATGCCACACCCACAGTGAAAAAATTTTAAAAGTGTTGAATAACAATTAATAAATCCCTCCACAAAATAAGTTTCAAGAAATACTAGCTAAATAAACCTGCCTTTCACATGATCTACAGAATGACAGAGCGGATGTCTTTGGGATACTTTCAGTGATGTCCACATCTGACCTCAGACAGTTTACACACATGTTTGTTGGGTTTGGTTCAATCTGAAGGCCACATCGACAGCAGCATCTGAAAATGAATGTTTTGAAAACATAAGTACTTAAAGAAAAAAAAAAAAAATTAAGTCACACAGCTGTGAATGCCATGTAACACACATAACGTTTAAACCATGTTACTTTCCTTATTCAATAACAACTGAATCTTTGTTCTCCAAAGTCTGACATTTTCCACAAATGTGTATACACTATTCATTAAAATCAAGAAAATGGCTTGAACTGCCCACATTTTTCATTTTTGGGGGTTTGAAATTTGTAACACACGTAACGTTGGGTGTGTTACACCAATAAATGCATGCAGTATGTACATGATATACATTACTTAGCTCACAAAACAACACTTACAACTATGATCAAAAATAAAGAAAATTTGAGAGCCTACAGGAACTGGGCAGACTAATTTTCTTAAGATTTTTTTTGCTTGCAAAAAATTTGATCGTTTTGTATGTCCATTTCCTGAAAACCTTTCTCATGACAGTCTTGTACATTTCCACCCACTCCAAAACTTCTCATTTTCCCAACATTTACTTAAAGTGTTTTTCAAGGGGAGGTGGGTAGGCTGTCGATAATAGCTTTGAAATAGGCTTGACTTGACCTAATCCCCTTTTTGTTGATGGTGGTAGTGCCAAGCTCTGTACATCAATCTGCAATTTTTTTCTGTTGTTCCTCCTTCTTAACTTGTCGGCATGTGACAACATGCTCTACTGTCTTCTTTCAGTATTCTTGAAGCTCACTAGGTGACATTGTAACTCTGACCTTTTTCATAGTAGCCTCCACCCTGTGTTTACTTTCTTAGGTTTTGTAAATATAAAGCGAATAGAAAAAGACAAGTTCAAGCATGGCTGGAATTATGATAAGAGAGCAAATAGCATATTTACTAATACAATGAGACCAGACCTCAAAGACATGAATAGAATAAAACTATGTTCTGTGCTGTAAATTTGGGAAAGACAAAAAATAATTTTCAAAAATGCCTTTGGCACTTAATATAAAGAGAAGAAGTCTAAATCTATAGGTAATCAATTCAGATTTTGGATCATGAATTATGAAATATTGAAATCAGATAGCTTAAAATAAGATCTAATTTTTTTTTACACCCAGGTTTGGTGTTACAAGATTTGCAAGTTTAAAAGTTTTGAAAAAAAAATTTTTTTTTAATTAATCAAATTATCTTTTTTTGTGGAATTTGAACAATCATCCATGCTGGTAGCACTTTCAGCATCTTACTTTTGAACAAGAAATGGACCCCCCCAAAAAATATGGACTGGCAACCCAAATAAACTATTATGGATCTGAAGATGTAACACACGTAACAAAAAAAATGTAACACATGTAACACACATTTTACTATTTCATTTCACAGCAGAATTTTTTTTTTACAATTAAATTTACTTTGTCCACACTGAGTGATCATTTATACAAGTTATAGAGGAAGCTGGATATTGTTTGGCTCCAAAGTTTGAAGAAATTGATGAAAGAATGATTTAAACTAGATTGCTTGATTTTCTTGGAGTAACACGTAACGCATCTTTAGACCCATCCTCAGACAGTTTGTTCATGTTAGCTGTACTACTAGGTCTTATTTATTTATAGTAATCATTTTTCTACACAATTATATATATATAAACTATGTAGGAAACTCATTTGAGGTGTCAGTTACATAAAAAAGCTTTCAGAGTAGTCTTCTGGTGTAACACACGTAACATGGAACGGCCCTATTACAGAATCCTGTTGGAAAATTTGATAAATATTACATTCTCCTTGGAATAACCATTGATGAGATGGCAATATTGGAAGGATTTTTATTTTTAGCCTGCTAAAGTAACACAAGGAAATGAGAAGATATATTTCCACACCACGACACCACTATTAATATTTTTTCATTGTGACATAGCTCATACTTCCTGCCCTTTCTGAAGGAGTATCCTTCTTAGATGTCTTGATCTAATAAATCTTTTTGTCATAATTAATTTTACACTACAGTGGGTTTCTTCAAGAATCATGATTGATAAATTCATCTTCTTTCAAGTTTCATACAATGCGTTGGATCTTGTTCTAGTCAAAGTAATATACATAAATAGGCTCAGTGTAAGAATAGGCAGAGGTCATCTAGTAGGTTTCATTTAGCCAAATAGTAATAACCACGATAGCAAGACTTCTGAATGTGCACACAATAAAAGAAAATCCATGGTAGATGAACTGTTTTTTAACTTGCCATATCACTAAAATCAACGTGTAACGATTTAATAATGTGAAAAGGGACATTTTTTTCCACTTGTCTTATAAAAAAAACTATAGCTGAAGTGGAGTTGATCAACTAAAACTCAGCTGCCATTTCAATCTGAGGTATTGTGCACTCATTACTTTTTTGAAAAATGTATATATCCCTGCTACTCAAAATTATTTTCAGTCAAAAACTGCCTTCATTTCGTCATTATTATTTAAATGTGAATATCCCAATGCATGTGTGATAGAAATCTTTGCTCAAAAAAACATCCCCAAAACGTCTTACTACATGCCTGGCCAAAATGAATCATTTACACAAAAAAAAAAAAAAAAAAAACACCTTTCAAAGATTGTGAAATTTCTTACAAATAGTGCATAACTTCCAGGCTGAGGCCTTGTCTTAACAAGCCGTTAATTGCTACATCGTCACTGTAGCAATTAATACTACAATTTAAATTGTTGGTAATCTTCATCTCCAGTCCCTACAGAACCGATAAACTAATGAAATGAAGTGACTTTTAGTTGATCAAGTCAAATTTAGAAATAAAACATGGTAGTGTAAAAATAAAAAAGCATTTCTAGAGATCTCTCGCATTCCATTTTTAAATCAGACCTAACCAAATTTCCTCAGTTATCAGTAGGCCTTTACCAAACCCACAGTAAGCCTAATTCGTAGAGATTGGAGATGGTAAGAATTACCAATTTATCAGCAGTTGACTAAAATTGCCTTCATTTCGTCAGTATTATCGGAACTGTGTGTCTGTTATCACAAGTCTTTCCAATTTTAGGCTATACTGCGCTATAGGCCTACACTCAGGGCTGGGATTACCAAAAGTCTACTCAGCTGAAATGCCGGGGTCCCCGAAAAAATTTGGGTTTTGACAATTTGACAAGCCCAAAACCAGCCTCTCCTGAAAGAATTTCTCATTTTAAAGTAGAAAGGGGTGCCACACAATAATAACAAAATGTAACTAATTTTATAATATTAATTGTAACAGATTTGGTGCTTTACGCTGGCCATACACTATTTCAGTGCGGCATAGGGCTCTGGTGGAGCACTACGGTCCCTACTTTGACCACCTGAGAAAGTCGGCCATTTCGATTATTTGACGTCAGTAGGCGGGCAACTAGTGTCATCTGTGTCTAGATCTAGATATTAAATCTAGATCTAAAATATTGCCTCTTAATTTCGTCTGTAGCTGATGGTGTGGGAATAATTTTTTTTTTCTAATTTCCATAGAAATAGGGGCAGCCGTTTAAGAAACATTAAATCATAAAAAAAAACATATTGAAGTAGTAGTAGTTTGTACACCCATTGGCGTTAAATAATCGAAATGGCCGTTTACTTTCGGAGGAAAACTGATATGACGGCAGTCCTCCACCAGTGCCCGGCATTGAACACAGTATGCTCGGCCATCATCTCTAAGTTTCTGAATGAAGAGGCCTAAACTTTCATGATCTTCTCCAACTTGAACGATGCGGTCCATCCTATCCCATTTCCAGCGATTACGGACAGTAGAGTCATCAATATTTGAGTCCTTATCACTTAAAACAATATAGTTTCGCGTCGACATTTTGTCAGATAGATAGATTTAGATGGTTGCCTGCAGCCTGACCCTTTCTTGTTCCAAAACAAAGTATTTACAAGTGCAACGAGATGACAAGGGCGCGGACTGACGTTTTCGAATGAAATGATGTCAATTCGATTGCCAGAGAACCGCTGTGTATATTTTTTTAAGGCAAGTAATTTAAGGCCAAAATCGTGTTGGTTCTATTTGTCTGGCAACGTCAGTTAAAAATAAAGGATTGGCTACTTTTACACAGTGGCAAATTGTATTCCGGAAGCCAACATTGTAAAATTCATTTCCATTTCCGGTACAGCTCGTACTTTTAATGATTCATTTTTCGTCGATAACTAGTTTCGCTTTTTTACCGATAATTTTTACATCGCGTCTACGCGGATTTTTTTTTTTAGAACCGCGCTTTAAAATACCGACTACGCGGAGATCCGCGGATCCGCGGACGAATCCCAGCCCTGACACTAGAGCTAGAATCTATCTTTTTTATAACGTTACTTACATCAGAGAATATTGCTGTTGCCTTGGTGGACCGCCTGAATCTAAATACTCCATGTTTTTATTTTTTGTTATCAACCAAATACAGCATGTGAGTCCTGCATGTACAGTCACTATATTATCTAAATATTCTTGATCCAGATAGATCTAAATAAGTGTACGTCAAAAACAAGAGAGCAGTATTAAAGAGCCTAGATCTAGATATCGGCCTAGCCCCTAGGCCTAGATCTACATTACAGAGTTTTTCTTTAAAAGCCTTGATCTAAATCTAGATCTAGATCTAATCTGTAATCTAAACTTTAGATCTTTAGAAATTTTAGATCAATTCGTTTTTTAAATAGGGGCCAACCTATTGCATAAATCTAGGCTACCATAAATCTAATTCAGAAAGTAAAAAAAAAATGGATTTAAGATCAAGTAAGACTGGCCAGTTCTAGATCTATATCTAATTTATTTCACGTCCTCCAAGCTTTACATGGTTAATCTACGTGGAGAATAAGTGAACAGTATTCACTGATACCGAGTTGCAATGTGCTCTAGCAATGTGCTCGTTCATAGAGTGATCGTCTCTTAGTAATTGTGCAATGTTTATTTCCGCTCACCTCGAAGTTTCGTGATTAAATAAACTCGATATTTTAAAAATCTTTCGACAATACTGTCCGTGCAATGTCCTAATGGGCATAACTTACTTTACCTCTGAACGGAAAAACAGTCGATCAATAGAGGATAATCAAAGAAACTTTGTTAAATATGTCTATCGTTAGATAAATAGACCCAAAGAGATAAAAACTGACGCATTGTTTGTTGTTACTTTCTTTCCGTTTTAACTACAGTGATGTTTTGGGGTTTGTTTGTTGTTGTTGTTGTTGTTGTTGTTTTTTGGGGGGGGGGGTAATTTATTTTTTATAATACTTTTTTTTTTCATAAATAATGAACCATAGATTTAATTAAATTTATCTGCCTGATGACAAAGAAACTTTAGAGGCAGAAAATATGTTTAAGAAGTCTATATGACCTTCAGGTGAAGAATAATTTCATCCTTCAAGAATGAACAAAACAACTGAAATAAGACATCAAGCTGCTAGAAATTTTTTTTTTCCCTAAACCGATTTTTTTTTTTGTTTTTGTTTTTGTTTTTGTTGTTGTTGTTGTTGTTGTTGTTGTTGTTGTTGTTGTTGTTGTTGTTGTTTTGACAATTTTTACTTAAGTCAAAAGCATTGCCAACATTTTCAGACTAATCTTTACTTAAACTCTCTCTCTCTCTCTCTCTCTCTCTCTCTCTCTCTCTCTCTCTCTCCCTCCCTCTCTCTCTCTCTCTCTCTCTCTCTTGTTATCTCTCTCCCTCTACCCCTTGATCTATATCATAGATGGCAACAGTCACATATAAGCTATGTTGACCTTCCCTAACAAATTCAATCTTTTCAATTTACTCTTGATTGATTTATTGCAATTCCTGTCCTCATTGCAATTTCCTTCGGCAAGACACCTTTGTCATTTTGTCAGTGAGCATTACCTTATTACGGAGCTAGTATTTAGGAAGAAAAAATGCAATAACGTCTTATTGGCTCAGAGCCTGGAAACCAGTTGATGACCGGTATTGGCTTCTTTAAACTCATTACACATCGATTATCAAATGGTAGCTTTGAACTTGCGATAAAAAGATCTGCAGATTTCAGGCTAAGCTTCTTAGCCATTGCTCGGCCATCAACCCCTTCTTTCTTAATTCCGTTTGGGCCACCTCTCTCCTCCCCCCCCCCCCCCCCC
>BLXT01008064.1:3343668-3356130 GCA_019648995.1 Plakobranchus ocellatus
AAAAAAAAAAAAAAATATATATATATATATATATATATTATATTTTATAGAAATAGGGTTTATAGAAAATCTTTCGCACATAACTATGACAATCCATGTTTTGGCAAACCTTCATATATATAGATATATATATATATATAACCAAATAAGTTTCGAATATAACTGTGATGACCAAATCACCAAAAAAGTGTTCACCCATCAACAAATTAAGCTCATTTACCACCAAGTGAAGAGGCACAGACCAATTTTTTTTAACATGAATCTACTCCTGCTATCCAACTCTGCATGAATATTACCTCACTGATGCTCAATTGGGCTTTTCCATTTTGTAATTGGAGATTATTTTTTCAAAAAGCAGTAAAAAATGTGACCCATTTTTTGGGGTCCACCTTTTGGCAATAGCTCATATATCTGTGTTTCTAACCTACATTAATATTCCAAGTTCATTTGGATCCACATTTGCTGCTACTTAATCTGCAAATTTAATGTCTGGATCTAGACCAATGTGAAAAGCTCATCATACTGCAATTGCCACATCTTGGATTTGGAGGGAGCCAAGAAGAGATGGGAGGCTAGATCAGGTGTAGACCTAGAGGATATGGCCTTGAGTTTCCTTAAGATCCTCATCTAGGTTAAAGAAAGCTATCATCATCCTCGAAATCAGCTACATCACCTCTTCTTCATCAAGCACAATATTTTTAGCATCTAAATCCCCTGCAAATTCTATCAGATCTTCCTCTTGCATAGATTCACAACTTCAGCTGTGCTCTGTGGGTTTCTAATCTAGAATTAGATTTTGTCATGTCAACATTTACATTGAAAATTGAGAATTGAAAATAGTCAGAAAGTGCAATTTAGAAAACTTTCCTAGTGTGATACAATATAAAATAAACAAAAACTACCCTCTGTTATTCTTGCATATATGAGAGTTATCAAAAATACAATATACATGTAGTAAAGCACTGCAAACTAAAAAAATCTAAGCAGGCACCATACTATTGCAATTAAGTAGCTTGCTTCTCTTTCAGCAAGTTGCTGGTTGGAAAACTGTGCAAGATGCCCTTACAGTTACAGGACTGATATATTTGGCCTTGATTTCAGTCTGATTTTGACACAGGAGGCAATTTATTGTTTTTAAGAATAAATTGCTTAAAATCATCTTAGTCTCTTCTGCTTGTTTTGTTTGTTTATGTTTATGATAAAACTTAGTAGTTTTATGGAATGAACAGAAATTATATTTTATTGCTTAGGAGATCCTCAAATAATTTTTTAACGTGATTATTTTGGAATGTTTGTGTAAAAAGTCAAATTTCAAATCAGCTATACATTGTGTTAAAATCTTCACTGTATTTTTATAAACTAGAACCAGCTGAGATTTAGGCCCAAATACAATCAGATAATTTGAATGTTTTTCTCTTTTTTGGTTTTAATTTAAAAACCAAGAACAGCTCCAAAAATTGCTGTAAAGAATCCTATCATGAAAAGCAATGCAGTGTCATTAAAATCCATAACACACCAAAAGCTTCCAGCTTAGATGTGGATCTTAACTCAAATTACATGTAGATAAATCTTTAAAGGCCAGTTTGTATGTGTCCCCAAATCTAAGCTAATTTTCTTCAGGCACATTTTGTCAAAAAGTATTGTGATAACACAATAAGTTTGTATCCATGTAGCTTTTCTTGCTGCAATTCCTCTCATATTGTGGTGGCAATCTTTACATGTGTATGTTTATAAATTTGAATTGATTATACTCTTTTTTTAACAGTGAACATCATCATCCACTTCCGAACGGCCTTCTGTGGCAACGTCGATAGAAACGATATGACAAAGAACAGAAAGTATGGTCTTCTGGTCTTCTGTGTGTTGAAGATAACTTTTCAAATTCTGCTGTGTTTACGCCTGGAGGATTTCTACATCAGCCTGTACTATGTACTGATTCCTCTTTGGATTATCCTTGTTGCAGGGCTCATTGATAACTTTTTTGTTTTGAAGGCCAGTGGGGCTTATAGATGACAAGTTCTATTTTTGCCCACTACCTTTCCTTGCTAAATTTAACCAGTTGGCTTTCACTTCAGTGTGCTTGTCAGGGTTGGTTTTTTTTCCGTTTTTCTTTGTCTTTATAGCAGATTATAATATAATATGATAATTTATATGTGACAAATGTGATGAGCTTATTGAGCAGGATACAAATTCCTACATTAAAGACAAAATATTTAACATCACCATGAAAAAGAAAAGCACTACGGTAGTCACAAATTTAAGTTGCTCTTACTTTACAGACAAAAAAAAACAAAATGAAATTATTGTTTCTCTTTTCATTCCAAGTGTAAATTGAAGGCATTGGTGGCAATTTACAAAGTAATTCTTCTCAAAGATAAAAAAGAATTTTTGTTTTTAAATATGAAATAATTTTGCATGATCGGAAAAAAAAATTCATTTTAAATGGATGCTCATCATGTATTTTGCTGTATTAGTGCCTACAACAGGAAATGCTCACAGAGTCTTTAGCTCCTGTAACTCGCGTCTATGTCAGCACTGACACCAACATGCGATTAGTCATAGACATCATGCTACTTAATATGAATTTTTTCGATATTTGTGTGTTTGTCATGCCATAACAGTTCCTTATTTTGTAACCCGTACTTGGAAACAGTTCCCACTTGATTAAGCTACAGGCCTTTCACCCTCTCAGATTTTCCCTTCAAAGGAATCCACACTGCAGTACATCCAGAATATTGCCTGAAATCTCTCCCCTTTACAGCCATACCCAATTAAAAAGCAGTATCGTCCATAGACTTAACACCAACAATGCTGCCTTTCATTTCGCTACAGCAGTTTAAAACCAGCAGGCTGGTAATTGGAAATGAGGGCTTGTTTTTGTTTGCCTTCTTACTCTTTCTTCAAGGAATGAATTGTTGAAAGCCTCACATAATATGGATTATTATTGATTATAATTATTGTTATTATGGATGGACGGTTGTTAGTAATTATTTCAAATCAGCCCTGTCTTTGATCCTTGGTTTACAAGTACATGGCCTGAAAAAGTATTTGAGTGTGCTACATATGAAATACATCATTTACTAGCACCATTCATTTTCTCATTTATTTAGGGATATATATATAGTTCATCATCATCATCAGGTGCCTTGCCCCTTGGCGTTGGCGATCATGTCCTTCCAGCTCTCTTGATCCCAGGATTCCAACAATGCGTCCGTCACTCTCTTTGTCCCCATCCAAGAAGTCATGCCATCCAGCATTTTCTCTCTTTGTCTTCCTCTGCTCTTCTTCCCCTCCATTCTTCCGGTTGTAACAAGATTCTCTAATCCTTCTCTTCTCATTATGTGTCCCACAAACTTTGCCTGGCGTCTTCGTATTCTGCTCATCAAGGACCTGGTTGACTCAGTCTCTTTCAGAACCTCTTCGTTCGTCTTTCTCGCCGTCCATGGTACTCTTAGCATATGTCTAAAGAACCACATCTCAGCGGCCTCAATTTTCTTTTGTATCTATTTAGTTATTGTCCAAGCCTCACATCCGTACATGAGTATGGGTTCAATGTAACATTGAAGGGCCCTTTTTCTAGTTGTTATTGTTAGATAGTTACTTGTAGCAAAAAACGTTAAAAAAAAAAACGAAACAAAAAAAAAAATAGTAACAGTGGAGACACTAACTTTTTTTCTGTGAACATTTTGGAGAGGTGAATGTTCAATACATTATCAATTTAGTAAAAAAATGAAGGGTTTATCACTCATGCATCATATAATAGTGAAGAGTAGAAACAGGAGTTATCTGAATTTTTTTTCCTATTGGCAGCCCAGGATTACATGAATGAATTCAAAGTGTAATAATTACTCTCCCCTTCCTTGCTTTGAATGAATGCCAAACCAATAGTTGATTTTTTATTTCATTTTGCTTAGTAATTATGTATAGGTATGTATGTGTGTGCATGCGGGAAGGAGGGGAACAGATGAAATCTTTAAATACAGAATTATCTTAGGACTAGCTTTTTTTTTTCTTTGTCCAGGGGGGTGGAAGGAGATTGTTTACTTTTGTTTTTCATGTTTCCTATTTACTTTAGTTTTTCACTCTATACACACAGTGCTAAGTAGGCAGAGCATTTTGTCCCTTGTGTTAATTACTTGTTTGTTTTTTTTTCTCTGTTGATTATTGTGATAATAATTTATGCAAGTATAACTTGAGATCAATCCAAATGAATCGAAAATCTCTTTCCCCCCCCCGGCCAAAAAATTAATTAATCGCATTCTTTTTATTGCTTTTTTCCATCTGATCCCTTTAAACACTCTCACTATTTCTGTATCCAGTGATCATTATCAAAATATTATAAAGCTATCAGCATGCACTGCAGGTTAAATTTTTTACCAAGGGCTAAAATTGTTAAAAGTATCTGCTCATTTGGAATGGTCTCAAGACATCAAAGCATTATTTATAAATAATATAATAATAACAGTAAATAGAAACATTATTTACTTCATTATGATCATCTCCCGTTCACCAAAACTGCAACACTTTTCCTGTTTAGTTATTAACAGTATTGCAGGTCAATACAAAATCTGGATCCCTTGTAAGCAACTAAATTTTGCTTGCATCACCCCATATTTTTGCTTTACAATAATTGTATAATTGCTGATTTTATTACTAAGTTTGATTTCTGCACATATGTAAACATCTCCCTTATACGCATAAATGCATCTCTGTTTAAAGCAAGAACTTCCTGGTACATCTGTTGTAAGTTAGAGCTTGGAAATTCGTTTTAAATTATGTGCATTTTTTCATGCTACATGTACATTGATTTACAAAAGGCATTCAGATTAAATTTAAAATCACTTTTGTTTTTCCAATCGCCTGACTCATATTTATGTTTCCATAATAACTTGCAATCAGTCCAGATCTATTGTATATTGTATGGATTACAAACCTTACATTACAGAAGAAATGTGAGGCAAGCTGAATAAAATTAGGTACAAGTCACATTTGTGATAAAGTTCACTAAATCAAACTTGCATAAAGCCTATATCTTCTTTTAATTTAAGTGGGTCTTATATTTCTTGAGCATTTTTTTCAGCAATTGCTGATGTATTGTAAAGAATAATGCAATAGATTTATCACAATTTATGGTTTGTTGGCGTACTGAGTCCTTGAAGGAGATGGATTTTTAAGTAATTGATGAGTTATCAACATGATGTATGCAGCTAACACTTTTTATAAAGTTTAAAAAAAAAAAAACAACACAAAACCTCTTATCTGATTTCTGTCAAACGGATGCGAGTTATAAGAGTTTTACTATAAATTGCTGTCACATTTGGAATCAAAGCAATTTTTGTTTAAAAAAAAAAAAAAGATGTAGCTCTAAAGGATACACAGTGTCTTGTGCCTGCTTTATCCTGGTTGACTTGAGTATGGTAATTCACCTTTTCAATGGGAATATATATTCATAGCAACTTACTGACATTCTCTGTAGTGATATTGAAAATTTTTTTTAAAATTACTGTATCAATTTTAAGTAATCATAGACTGCATAACGAGATACACAATGTATTTAAAAGAAGCCAAAAGTAAAATCTTTAGAAGTTATTTCAGACCGATAGTCCGTAAGTTGATTATTTTACATCAAAACATCTGACTTTTTATTTTTTTCATGTTTTGGAATACATACGTTGTTCTACATGAAATTGTTTTATGTCATAGCACTTCAGCAAGGCTTATGATCATTTTCCTTTGCATTATTTTGTATGATGTATTTATGATCTCGAAGTTCCCATCCAGGTGGATTTTTTCCCTCTTGAATCTTGATGTATACCGGTATTTGTATAAATTATGTTCATTGGAAAAAAAAAAAAACCAACTATAAATGCGTCTTAGATTTTAATAAGTCATATGTAATTTGTAACTGTATCTCATATCTGACAAAATGGCTGGTCCAATAAAATGCTTAAAAATTTATCTCATGATTTTCTCTCTTGTTTTTGTCTTAAATGTTTTCCTTCCTTTTTCCACTGTCCAGTGTTAATTGTGCCGTTCAGCCAATTCACTGTTCCAATACAATTTACATTTTTATAGGCATTGCTGTCGGATTTCTCTGTATTATCCTTTTCTTTCCCCTTCTTTTTTATTCTCTGTATTCTTTCCCCTTCTTTTTTATTCTCTGTATTCTTTCCCCTTCTTTTTTATTCTCTGTATCACCTGCTTTCTCTCAACTCTCTCTCTCTCTGCCTCTCTCTTTCTTTCTATCCTACTGTTTACTGCTTTGTCTCACTGTATGTCGCTCTCGCTCTTTCTATGAAATCTTTTTCTTGTTCTCTCCTTTTCTTTCTTTTATGGACGTTAGTGCCGGGATGGCTGGCGAAACCACCCTCAAATCTGCAGGGATCTTTCTGTCGCAGGTTTAAATCACATTCATGCCCACCGCAAACACCTTGGCCTGGCAAAAACTTAACTAAAACTAGCCTGCATTGAATGGGTCATGCATACAAAGATAAACTCTTTCTCTCTGTCTCTATCTCTCTCTTTTTCTCTCCTTCTCTATCTTTCTGCCTGTGTGTCTAAATTCTACCCCCCTTGAGTTGAATTTAAATGATAAATGGATTCCACTGTATAAAGTGTATATTTTTCTAAGTTACATGTATTATTTTATCATAACCGAAGTCTCAACAGGTTGTGCAACTGCAAATAATGAAAAGGGGTTTTTGTCACTTGATACAACCTGTTGTCCCAATAATGAAAAACCCGCTTTTTGAGTAATTGGTAAAACCTGTTGTCCAAGTACAAGTATGAAAATTGGCCCGTTTGTGCTATTTTCGCAAATTGTTTTCTCGTTTAAAGAAAAGCCACAGCTTGCAACTGAGATCATTTGGCCGCTCGTGGCTATTGTTGTAACATGCAGGTTTACGAATCGTCAGTGAGCAATGACAAGATAGATCTAGATCTAGTCCATGCCAGTGCAACCATGCCTTGAAATGTTGGCGCAGTGTTTAAATTGTACAGCGATTTAAAAACTATTTTTGATGCACAGATAAAAAGACCCAGTGTAATCACGTATTTGTCTTGAAAAACATGCAATAGATAGAAACAAAACAAAAAACAACAAGCGAATTAAAAACCCTTGAAAACGTTCTTTTTTTTTTTTATTAGAGAGAATAAAAAGAACCCACTCATGTATATGAACCGATTGCTGAAAATTGTGGATCAGGTACCACTAACAGTCTCATGCAATCTGTGATGTGTGAAGTAAAATGTATGTGCTGTATATTGCCACCAGTAGCCCTTATCACAGGTTTATTAATTTATTTTTAAATGGAGTAAAAAATGAGTTCAGCCGTTACTACCCTCAGTAGGATCTGATTTTTTAGAATGAATAGGATATGAAATCAAGCTGATCACACAGCAGGGAAAAGAGTTAAAACATGTTAGGCCTACAGTCCAGTCCAAATAAATCGACGCATTGCAATGTTAGTTAATGATGAGGATAAAATAAATACATTTTTCGAACCGAAGTAGGCCTATAGTGGAATCAACATCTCAGGAACAAAAGAAGCTGAAGAACTTACTCTACCAAATCTAACTTTAAACGGGTACTTACATGTATTTGTATTCATTTTATGCTGTCTCTAATCTAAATGAAGCGTTTTCACAAACCACTAGCAAAACTTTCCTTTCAGCATTTCTTAAGGCTTAAAACTTTCTCAACCAGTGAAAACCTTAAGCAGTTGAGATACTGATCTTGTCTTGAAGTGTAGCTGTGTAGTATGCCAGCCTAACTCTTAATTTACCAGGCCCTTGTAGAATTTCTATTGCCAATTTACCAATGCAAGGGGCATAACTCTTAATTTTTTTCATAAGAGGCCCCACTAAAAAAATTGTATAAATTCAAATAATGGTTTTAAAAAATTCTAAAAATCACCTTATTATGGAGAAATGAACAAGCTTTCTTCTCATATATAACATGAAATGCTTTTATATCAAGAAATTGTGTGAAAAAAATAATAAAAAATGACCACCCCTATCAGACTGGGCGCTTTTTCGTTTGTTCCCACCCCGACTTTTTAGATAGGCCTAGATTCTAGCTATAATAGTAATATTTTCATACAAAATCTACACAATCTGACACTTTTTTCGTTTGCTCCTATCGGATAATATAGCTATGTAAAAAGTCGGGGTGGGAACAAACGAAAAAGCGCCTCAGACTGTGCCTCCGAATCTGGGTCCGAACTCAACTCTAGATCTAGGTTTAGATCTAGATCTAGAGTGCCATTGTTCCAATCTTCAAATGTCTATCCCTCTATCATCATTACTCATATTACTTTCATCGTCTATATCTCCTTATTCCTCATCAACAATGTTATCTACTTCTTCATTTTTGGGTCTGGACGGACAAGCTGGCTTAAGAAATTGAAAGCCATTTTATAAAAAATCGCTGTAGCACTTCTATTCAACCGATTCTCATGCAGTAAAGAGCAAACGAAAGTAGAACTATCTAACTGCCGTTAGAGCTCTCTTGCGTTAGAAACTATAAAAATAAATAGGCTCTGTTCCGTACAGAAAAAGTGCATGCTAAACGCAAATATTAGCGGGCGATTGCGGGCGATTTGGTAAAACTCATGTAAAGGCGATACCGGGCGATATGGTAAATTTAGATCTAAATATCAGAACGGAGCTAAAACAAGACAAATTCAAACATCCTAACTTACTCTCGGCCTCAGCAATGGCTGCAGCTACAGTTGTGCACGTGAGACAAACGCATTGTATCGGTATTATTAATTCTAAGCATTTTTACTGTTAAAGCAAAGGAACACCTTTCTGGAATAAAAACAAACGACAGCTTACTTCGAAATCGTATTTTTTATTATGGTAATCAATAAAAGAGCATCTATTGAGATGAAATTATAGTAACAAGAAGATCATAAATTCATGAATTGATAAAAAGTGTGCAGATTTTGCGATTAAAAAAAAAAAAGAAAAATAATTAAAGTTTTATTGAAGAAACGCGTACAATATTTTTGTAATTATATTTAAAGATAATTTTTTTTTGTCGCGAAGATAAGAGAGAGACAGAGAGAGTTTGGGGTGAGGGAGTCTGACTGAGGCAGAGGGAGATACTGAAGAAGACTGAGGAGAACGAAACCCATGAGAGAAATGTTACAGGGAGAGAGAGACTCACTACAGAAAATAGATGGTCGGAAGTAGAGGGAGGTAGTGATGAGACTTGAGAGGGACTGAAGGGAGGGAAAGCAATGAAACCCAAAAAGGCCAAAACAGAAATGGTAGATGAAAAGAGAGAAACAGAGAGAGAGAGAGAGAGAGAGAGAGAGAGAGAGAGAGAGAGGAGGAACCAAACGAAATTGCGCGAACCAAACACGTAGCAATTGCCGTTCACTGTAACACATTAGTGGTTTTAATCAATGAAGAAATTATACACATACAACAGAGATGATCAAAGTCATTTATACATTGTGCCATAATGTATTTCTGCACGACTCGCATGTATTGCATTGGCTTTAAATAGTCGGGCTCAATTAAAAAAAAAAGTCACAGATTGCTAATCAATAAATAATCAATCAAATAATATTGAGTGTGAGAAATTTAGGTTTGAAGCTTTCCACTCTTCGACAATGGGCCTAGATCAAGTACATATGACAATCTTAAACGCCAAAAGGGGTGTTTTTTCATATATAAATGAATACGCATAAAAAAAAACAGCATTCCCATAAGTCTGAAATAAAACCAATCTGCTTGTGTGATAGCTTTTAAGGGGCTGAGTTTATACACAAAAATTAAAACTTTGTTAAATATAGCTGAAGGGCTCCTTTGTAAAGTGCACTACCTACGGAGAAATCTTCATCACTTTTGAAATTAGCAAATCACAAAACTTGACAAAGACTTATTGTTGTTTTAACAATTCAAAATATTATACTATACACAGCATAAATTATAATAATGGCCATATGTAGAGACATGTAGGCCTACTGTGTCCTTTGAAACGAAGGCTAGGAATTTAATTTTTTTTTTCTTTTTTTCTGTCACATGCTTCATTCTTTATCAATTAGTCATTACAAAAATATCGCTCAATACAATATACTTAAAAGCTGTGAATTGCTATAAGCTTAAAACAAACTATATAATGTGATTATAGAGTAGGCTTACTCTAAGCGTTGAATGAATCTTTAGAGATTGTTACCTGGTAGTGCCTTATCCAACTTTAAGTACATGTAAATTATACAGTAAAAATTATCATGTGAATACTGCTGCTTTCCGCACATTGTACAAAACTGAAACACAGAACCTTGAGTTTATTATTTACAAGATTACATATCATGGTTATATAATTCACTTTACAACTTTAAAAGTTATAATTATTCTCTAATTTTCGAAGTGAAAAATAATGTAAGTTTTAATATTGCACACATATTAAGCAAATACATTTTATGTACAGAATATTATACATTATTATGTGTACAGAGATCAGTAAAGATCTTAAGTTAATCGTAGCATTTTTAAAATTAGATCATGTACACATTTAAAGAACAAAGCAAAACACAAGTTATGCTTAATAAGGATTTCGTTAATCTTTAAATGTACAAACACTATGTTTAAAATCAGTAATTTGCTTGAATAACACAGCAGATTTTTTTCTCCAATTCACGTCCCTGGTGTGGGTGAGTCAGGCACCCTCAAACTTTCCCCTTCGCCCTTTCATTTTCATCCACTACGAAACAAGTTGAGGTGTTTTAGAGAATCTACTATGTGGCATAATTGAATGTTAAAGCTTCATCGTCTTATAACATTTTATTGGAAAGTCCAAATTTATGAAGAAATGAGAACCTTCTGCAATTAGGCAAATGGCATAGGCCTTCCCGCGAGAACCTACTTATATCACAGCTTCATTTAGATAGGGATAGTCTAAGTCTCTGAATCCAACACGCAGCATACTATTGGTTGGTTGCTCCAAAGATGTATAATGGTGTCACCACTGGAGGTTACACTGATTTTAGCATGTCTAGACGTGTAGACATTTCAGAGCATGGTGATACATGTAAAGGGCAGGCGCAGTGTGCGACAAGCCTAATGCTGATTTATGAAACGCCTCTTCATAAAGATGGACGTGAAATTTGGGAATGTCCAAAGTTGAGACGGATCTGATCACAGAATTTTCTCTAGGACTTAGTTATCTATTATTACCGCAGCGGTTTCCTTTATAAATCCTACAAAGCTTAAGCCAGAAATAGAAGTATGTTGGTGAAAACACATTTATAGGACCGTCGGTACCTGCATGTTAAGGGTCAACTCTTAACATTATTATGACTGTAAAGTCTTAGTCTTTTCACAGTGTCTTGTCTCTCTAGTTATTTTAATTGAAATACGCAATACTCTACAAATGTATTTTTAGATCTTTGTACCAAATAGACACTTAAAATGTGTTTGAGAACAGCTTGTTGGCTTCAAGATCATAGAGTGGCCTCCACGTTTTGCGTCACACCGTTGGAACAGTTGAGAATCTCTGCAAGAGAGCCTCTCCTTTCACCGGGCAAGGCAAGCCGGGGAGCGGATGCGGAAGTGACGTCATAGAGGGAGCTGTTCCGACTTCCAGGGGACATTTGACTACAGCTTGAGCCTCCTGGACTATCCAGATATTTCTTGTTGAACTCTGGTTATTTAAAAGGAAAAAGTAATATTTGTTTAAAAGCATACTGTTTGGATATTTCTATGGTAGCTAAATGAGATGCCATATCATGAGTGTTAAGTCTATGAAAAAATATTGCATTTCTTTTGACTACGGCACGACAAACTCCTTGCTGAATTATACTTAACACATCAAAAAATTGATAGAAAGTTGATGGGTTTTTTTTAAAACCAACTAAAACAAAGATAATTGAAAACAAAGCACAGGCTTCTGACACTTATGGATGAAAAACTAGGAAAATGAATAGATTTATTTTTACAAATTGTTTTCGAAGTGTAAAGGTCTTTTTTTTTGTATTGTTGGATAATTTTCTTAAATGGCTATCGTCAGACCGGATGCCGCCATCCGTTGAGATTTTTGCAAGGTATTATTGAGCCAAAGACGCTACCTCAAGAGTATTACAGTTAATTGTTCATAATCTTATAATAAATGAGAATCCTAACCAAAACTGACAAGAATACTTTTTTTTTAAATCATTATCAAGTTCATTACCAAATATTCATAGAGAATAAAGTTGGTTAACAAACAAAGATCATGAGGAACCTTTTCAGTTTTATCATCTTTGGAATAACAGAAACAACAGCAGTAGTAATATAAACAAAACAACAACAACAATAATAATAATAACAAAGAAAAACGAAACAACAACAATCGCAAAAAGAACATTATCAACAACAACAAAAAATAAGAACAAGAGTATAAATAACATTAGTTGCAGCAACAGTAGTAGTAGAAGTAGTAGTAGTAGTAGTAGTAGTAGTAGTAGTAGT
>BLXT01008064.1:3443863-3454448 GCA_019648995.1 Plakobranchus ocellatus
CTGATCGCACCAAAATTAACTGAGGAATCCGATTCTAAAGTCAGAATTTTAAAATAAATATCAACTTTCATCCATTGCCACAAAAAGCTCTGACAAGGACCCTAGCCGCATGTTGGTCCGCCTTGCTGGATCAAATACTGCACGCTGTATCTTTATCCTATCCAATCCGGTCTGGAGGAGGAAAGGAGGCGGAAAGAAGATGGCAGCATAATCAGACTGCCCATTGCACTTATAGAGCCAGCTTCCTGACTCCTTTTAGACCTCTTTTTTTTCATCTGTTTTCGGAAAGATGACTTGCTGAGCCGATGTAAAGGCGGAAAAACGCGCTAAAATCGTTAGAATATCTATGCATCATCACGCAACTGTACAGACAATATTTGTTGGATGATCATTTCTACCTCGTGTGGTCATTGCACAAATCTGCATCTCGACAGTTTCCTCTTGGCAAAGAGTACGGGCCGCCTGCCTTAGCGTAGGCCCACACTGGAGGCAGCAGTTCACGTGTCCAACAATACATGTTTTGAAATACTCTCTTTCTTTGGTGCGAGCGCACACCAAGTCGGCTACTTGTCGAAGCTATCCTTTGCGTTTTATAACCTGATCTTACGTCAGTGGCTCTGTTGGATAAGGGAAAGGAGGGGTGGCATTACGTGAGCACCCATAATTTTACTGACGGTTGCCGCGCGAAACACGAGGCCAGTCTTGTTACGCAAATTATCACGCTAAGCGTAGGCCCACACTGGAGGCAGCAGTTCACATGTCCAACAATACATGTTTTGAAATAGTCTCTTTCTTTGGTGCGAGCGCACTCCAAGTCGGCAACTTGTTGGAGCGTCGGAGCTATCCTTTGTGTTTTACAGCCTGGTCTTACGTCAGTGGCTCTGTTGGATAAGGGAAAGGGGGGGTGATAATACGTTACCACGCATAATTGTACTGACCGTTGCGGCGCGAAACACGAGGCCAGTCTTGTTACGCAAATTATCAGGCTAACTTGTCGGTTGGTAGCGCACAGTAACTGCGACATTAGTCCTTCAAGTTAGCCATGACAAGTCGCGTCGCCTCCAGTGTGGGCCTACGCTTACTTGTCGGTGGGTAGCGCACGGTAAGCCTAGGCCCACACTGGAGGCAGCAGTTCACGTGTCCAACAATACATGTTTTGAAATACTCTCTTTCTTTGGTGCGAGCGCACATCAAGTCGGCTACTTGTCGAAGCGTTGGAGCTATTCTTTGTGTTTTACAGCCTGGTGTTACGTCAGTAGCTCTGTTGGAAAAGGGAAAGGGGGGTGCGATTACGTGACCTCGCATGATTCTACTGACCGTTGCAGTGCGAATCACGAGGCCAATCTTGTTACGCAATTTATCAGGCTAACTTGTCGATTGGTAGCGCACAGTAACGGCGTGATCAGTCCTTCAAGTTAGCCATAACAGGTCGCGTCGACTCCAGTGTGGGCCTACGCTTACACTAGACAACGTGCACCGTGGGTCTCCTAATTGTCTTTGGCGAATTTTCTAGAACGCCATCTACATTAAGGGGAGCAATCTAGTCACGAGCCCAAAAGTTGTTACCCAGCTCTGACTGAATTATCTCTCCTTTGCTCGGCAATGTACGCTCTTACTCCGCTTGAGCGTTGTGTGCTGACTTGTTCATTGCATGCACTGGTGCATTCTCTGCATGTCCATCGCAGAAGGATTGTGCTTGATATTGATAAAAGAAAATTTGATCTGTTGTTCCCTTTTCAAATTTGAAAACAAAAGATATTCCTGTAGCGTCTTTGGGCCAATATACACATTTTTTTTTTTTAAACAGTCGTTTCAGTTTTAAATAATTCATAAATGATAGGTTTTTTAAAACCTTTTGTTGCTAGTCGTCAGATGTGTTATTTAGTCAATTAGTTTTGAGAATGTAAAACTAGGTATATTGTAATATTTTTAGATCTATTTTCTGTTGAGTGTGGTAGTGGTGCTATCATTAAGTCTTTTCTGTGCTGCCTTAGGCCTGCGCTCATTCAGCCAATAGTTCTCTTAGTAACAAGACGCATTTTTCTCCTAATCATTAATGTACTATACTATTTTATACTTAACCTATTATTATACCTGTATTTATGATGTTGTACAGAAAAGAGATGCAGTCAGTGCTCGAAAAAGTACAAGTGCAACAAAGAGAGAGCCGGTCTGGTTGGGTTTTTAGTATGTTTTGAATGGGTTTTTAGTTGAGTTTTGAACAGGTTTTCATTTTGGATTTTTAGTAGATTTTTTAGGAAGGGTTTTAGTACGTTCTTGATTGGGTTTTCATTTGGCTTTTTATTTCATTTTTTTTATTTTTGCGCTGGCATTGGTTTTTGTTTCTAGTTTTAAGTGTTAAGGTTTTTTTTATATATATATCAGGTCTTTCCCTCTGTGCTTCTGTTTTCATTTGGGTATATCAGGATATTATGTAAAAGCTTAGTTTTCTTAATAAAGCGTATCTCTCTCTCCCCCCCCTCTCTCTCTCTCTCTCTCTCTCTCTCTCTCTCTCTCTCTCTCTCTCTCTCTCTTGTACCCTGCACCTGTGTTGAGTTAAATGTGTGTTGTTACATACGTGTTTTTGTCACACTGTGATGTGGTGTCAGAGTTGTGCTAGTGGGACTTAATCTATGTAAAATGAGTATAATAAACCTGTCGGCCCAAGCCAAAGCTTACATATAAAATTATCTTTCAATACTGACTCCTCTGTAACTCTTTATTATTTGTTCCTTTGCTTAGAAGGACGTTTCTGTCCTCGCGTCTAAGCCCTGTGAGAAGTGTAACAAAAACTAGACTTAGGGTTTATTATTGAACGCATGTCAACTCGAGAGTTCTAGAAAGGACCAGTTTAGGGGAGTTAATTTATGCAAAGCGAAAGAGAATTCATTACGAAAAATGAACGTGACTCATGTTCTATTTTTAGCCCAGGGGTTTTTCCTAATGTCTTTTCGAAGACTGCTTTTATGCTATTTTAGGATTATGATGTAACATTCTAGACCTATACTTTCGAACATTCTACGCTTGCATTTAGGGATAGATTTCCAGAAATTTGTAGAGTTTTCTTTTGAAAAAGGTATAAATACCGGGAGAAGATTGGTGAAAGGTAGACTCAGACTCAGATAGAGACACAGAGATATACCAGTGCAACACAGAGAGTTCATAGAGATCACACAGAGTACGCAGAAAGTTTTTCAGAGATTATAGAGATTGCAGTAAGATCATTGTATAGCGATTACGCAGATTTTTTTTTTAGAGCTAGATCTAGTTTTCTTATCGACGGCCTATGTGAATATTGTTTGATTTTAATTTCCTGCTGTTGAGTTAAATAAACTCAGTTTTTACGTATTCACACAATCTCCAGAGTTCCATTATTTCAGCTAGGTCTATGTAGATAGATCTAAAGAACTCAACGTCCTTCATCAGAGGTATTGTCTACCTTTTATTTCTGGTGTTTGTGACAAGAAGCTTCTCAATCCTTCAGATTTTTCCTGTCTGATTTGATGAAGTTCTTGGGTTAGTCATGATACAGACTTTCTCCCTCCGTATGCTTTTCTCAGTCGCATTAACAACGATTCGAATCAGACGTAACATTGGAAGGTACTAGTAGTAAGCGAGTTCGTCCTTTACTGCTGCTAGAAATAGAAAGCCTCAGTCGCTGTCACCGTGAAAGCAACCAATGAAGCTCTCTCTATTTTTATTTGGATGATGCGCGTCTCTGCGTCTTGTAGCGTGCTTGTCTGGCTGGTTTTTACTTTAAGATGACTGACTGCAACCAACAATACTGCTGACAACGCCAAGTCTTAGCTAGAGGGTCGTGATGGTGAGTTTTGATTTGCTTGCTAAAACTTCTATTATCAGGTTGATAGTTTTTTGTCGTGATTTAAAGAAAAACTGATTTTGCTTTCCCGTTGTTTTATGGACACAGCGAGCTTTTACTGAGTTACACGTCAGACAAAACGAAGCCGAGTTGCAAAGCACAACAGATTAAATTGTAAAAATGATGTGAAAATAAATTCCTATTATGTAATATTGCAGTCAGTTTGTACTTTTATTTTAGCCAAAGATATCAAATTCAATTATTACGTGAATCAGGAGCAAAAGAAAGCAGAAGGTAAAGACCGAAAAGCCCACTCAGAAACTGTTAGGAAGCTTAACATAAATTAGAGTTTAAAAAAGAGCAACAAAAAGTCATTAGAGCAGTAATACATTAAAACGTTTCGCCTTTATTGGCTTCGTCAATTAAAGTTACAAAACAGAAGAGATGACAACTTGCGGTTGACTTTTTTGTTGACTATTAGCTTTAAGCAAGTTTGATTGTTCTTTTTTACTCTGATTGCTTCTATATCAACCGTCCCTGCATCCTCAGGATCCTCTAACTAATAATTTTGTTTCCAAGAGTACAGTGCCTAAATTTTTCTGTATTTCACCTGAGCAATGGTGGTCTTGCAGTTTCAAACATGACTGTGCTTTGTAAGTCTGAGTTTACGTATTTTTTCCCGGCAGAGGTTCGGTTTTAAACAAAGTTTGGACGAGAAGCATGCTGAGTCTTTGCAGCGCGCAGTAAGGCTCTGAAAAGCCAGATGCAAAACTTCGGATTTTGCCCGACTTATATTTGTACATTGGAAAAAACATTAATAGGACGCGAATCGTGGAAATAACAATCTTCCTAACTAAACAACACATCGGTTTAAACGATAGAAAAAAAAAACCACTGCTACAAATGTGGCGTCAGTTACACTGGACAGTTATTAAACAAAGGATTCTATCACGCTAAAAAGTCTACAAACAATTAATTTAATATGTGGTGACACAAGGTACATCTTTTCCATTGAAAACTCCGTTATTTAGAGTATTTACACCCGACCCAGTAATCATTACTTTCAACAAGAGTAAAAAATTATCTTATTCCGGAAGGAAAAATGCCTTTAGCACTAGGATTATGGATTATGGAAAAATCTTACAATAAATAAGCAGTCGCCATTAACGAATCAACCTGTGTAATTAAAATTCCAAAATTATATCGCCTGTAATTTTCTATCTAGTCTGAGTTGCTTTCTTTCTTTCTTTTTTTTTCTGTTTGCTTGATTGTTGGTTTTGTTTTTAATAGATTTAAAAGTATCATCTAATTACCCTTAAACGGGCAACAGTTTCAGGTTAGAAAAAAAAGCTAAAAACAATGTGGGGCAACAAGGCAATGCACATTACACATTATGTGTTGCGCATTACGTACACATTTAAAAGGTGCTTTAGCTTTGCCCGTAACAATTGTTTAGTTTATTTACTTTACTATGACTGCTGCAAAACGAAATTCCTCTTCTCAATTATCCATACATAAAATTTTAGCAATCGGTTGCACATTGTTTACAAATATTTCGGAAGTAGAAAAACAAGACAATAAATAAATAAATAAATAACATTACAAGTCCAAAATCAATTTTCGTGGATATAGACACTTTTGACTTTTCCACGAAATTTTTTCGTGAAGAAAGATCGCAATATCTATCTCCAAGAAAATTTTCTTACAATAGGTACCGGTGCTCGTCACAGCAAATTGTCTCCCTTTGAACCAAAAAGAGGCAGAGCTAGTTTGGCTCTGACACTATAACGATGGTGTTCAATGCATTAATTTGTCTTATTCAAATCAACGTATTGAGCCTCATTAACCATTTTCTCCATTTTTTTTCTTTTTGCTTTCGTCTTTGTCTATCTGTTTTTTTGCTTTTTTGTTGTTTTTATTTTTTTGTTTTTTTGTTTCGTAGAATTAATAACAGATCATTTGTTGGTTAAAGCTGCAGGTTTCAAATTTTATACATTCTACAGGATTTTGGAAATGTTCCTTTTTTTTTTTAACCGGGGTTTCACTCACAAAGAAGACCCCGATTAGACAGAGCAAATGTACATTTAATTTATATGACGTTTCAACGTTTAATCGTTTTTAATATTCAATGATTTTGACCATTTAATTTTCCAATCACTCTGACAAAAAGCCAATATCGGCAAATATCTGCTAACCAAAATACGCTATCTTTTGATCAAATTTATGGTTAGATCATAGCCCATTGGGCTGCCGCATAGACAATGCGTTCAAACTTAGAAAATATTTTACACACCCGATTACCAGCTGCCTGCACTCCAACAATTTGGAGACCTTTCCTCTAAGGCTTTTGAAATGCAACCGAAGTTAAAATGCTACCTAAGCGTTTAGCAATCACCAACCGAGTGCTACTCATCGGTGAGCTTCGAGCCTCAATGTCACTTTGCTCGTGTTCCTCCCTGCGCTACCCCAAAGATACTAGAGTGTACTATTGCTCTACGATCTTTGGCTACCCTAACCTACCTAACATTACAACATTAAAAAGAATGAATCAACATTGGTTCGTTTTTGTGCTTTCATTTTAACCCTTGATCTAAGTATGAAAAGATTTAACTGCAAATTAATGATACGTGAACTAAATGGCTGAGGGGTGGGTCATGACAATTATGAATATTATTATTATTATTATTATTATTATTATTATTATTATTATTATTATTATTATTATTATTATTATTATTATTATTATCATTACACGACCGGATCAAGAACTTCAAAAGGGAGGGGTTCCATGAGGGAGGGTGGGGGGCAGTAGGGCCTGCAATTATCGTTATTATTATTATTATTATTATTATTATTATTATTATTATTATTATTATTATTATTACATTTTTTGTCGCAATTGTTTTGCCCGTTTGTTTCCTTGACTTTTTTTTTTTAATTCAATAACGAATTCATGCACATTAACAAAAATGGTGCCATTAAAATTCTTATTACTCTTAAAATAACAATAATTTAAATAAATACATATATATTCATATTATGATTTGATGGAGGAATTGCGTTTAGGTTTTAAAAAGAGAAGTGAGAAATTTCAGCGGGGATAGAACTATTGGTAGTATTTTTACTTTTATGCACCAGCCTTGATATCAATGACGAGATCTTCAAATGGTAAAGAATTTATGCGGTTTGCTGAATTAACTTTTACTTATTATTATTTGTTTGGTTTTTTTTGTTGTTTTTTTTTTTACACACATGCACTGGTGTAAAAATAGAAAATTAATCACAATGAGAGGTTGGCAGTGTTCATTCGTGGGCGTTTCACAATGGTCGCGATAAATCACAGCTGACTGCTAAGCTTACATCCACAAGTTTCAATTCAGTTCCGATACGGAACTATAGATCTAAATTAGATCTAAGGTCTAGATCTAAGTTAGCTCTAGAGTCTAGACCTAGCGGATCTAAGGTCCAAGGTGTTGGTTTTTTTTAAGATTATAGGCGAAGTCTAACACCAGCAGGTCAATATCTAGATTTATAGCCCTGTGGCATGAAGGGCAAGACTTCCGAATGTGCACCGATGAATATAAGTAAATTATGAAAGTTAGGTCTAGAGTCTATAAGATCTAGATCTAGATCTAGATCTAGATCTATATGTAGATGTAGAGTCGGTTGCCTGAAAAAAATCTCATAATGTTAGATCTAGATCGAGGCCTAGAATCTAGATCTAGATCTATATATCTCAGCCTAACCATTTTATGACGTGAAAAAAAAAATCACATTTGGAAGACTTCCAAATGCGCACATAACAAAAGGAAGTTTGATGAAAAATTTTCAAACTAAAGTTAGTAAAATAAACAACCACCAACTCAAACTTATTAATAAAAACAAATAAACAACACAGTGTGTTTCGGGGAGTGCGGTATTTGTATACGTTTTTTACTTCAACTAAAGTTACAGATCATATATCTTTGTCACTATCGATTTAGATATTGGTCTTGGTGAAAGAACATTCACAATAGTGTGATTTCAACCAGCATGTTTCGTTAGATGCAGATTATAAATCTAGATCAAGAATCTTTTCTTCATATTACAAGGCCTAATCTTTGAGTATTGAGTCTTAGAATCTTCTATCTGTCATTACATTATAAAGTAAGCTATGGTAAAGGTTTCACATTTATAAACTAAATTTACTTTTCTTGTGCGCACATCAGAAGTCTTGCTCAAATGAGTTTACATCTTCAGTCCCGAAGCCCATTTTAAACCTCAATGAATAGGCTACGTTAACACAAACTTGCACGAAGAAAAGCTAAAATCTCATGAAATTTATTATTTTATTGATTTCTCAAAACCTGGTCGATTTTGACATGAGATCATGTTGCTCATGATAGGTGACAATTTTTATTTAAAACAAAATATTCAGAAATTTCTTGCCTTAAAATTTATCGGGAAAGATTTCTGGGTAGGCCAATAGAGATGTGAGTAGTAAAGAGAGGGTGAATGGGTGGGTGACTGGCACGCCGAATGGGAAGCCTGAGCAGTCATCAACTTTGTGGCAAGCAATGACCAAGAGTCTTCCCCGCACTCAACGATCGCTTCATTTTGTTTTGCTGTTGCTATGCTGTTTTAAGGGTACTAGGCCACCTCTTTCCTTGTTTACAAATCAAAATGGTTCACACATCCTGTGCTTACAAGTTACAAGTGTCATAATAGAGCTGTAAAACAAGGCTTACTACTTCTAGATCTTGAGAGATGTAGATTCTTCATATTATTTTAGACATCCATTTTGCAGGAGGACTTTCACAGAGTCCCGCCCTTCTCAAAATAATCACTAATTATAGTGACTCTATGAAAGTTCTTCCCACTTTGTAGTTCTTAATCAGCTTTGTAAACTACTTAAATTTCAGTTTTCGGTGAAAAGTAAAAGACAGTGAGAGATATTCAACATGGTTGAGAGCTATTAATTGAGAGACGCTTGTGGGAGCCTTCTAGGCCGCATGATAAAGTTTGTAGTGACTGCTTCGCAAAAACATAAGTTCAACTCACAAACTGGAAATCTCATGCTTAAAAATGATGCAAATCCTTCTGCATTTCCCTGCCATGCACCATATCTTCAAATCTCTTCTCTCTCTTCCCCCCCCCTCCAAAAAAAAAAAAGGGAAAGAAGGTAAATTTCAGGATAATGAAGTGGACAATAAGAAGAGACTACTTGATGTTACTGGTCATGACCACTCATACTGCTTTTCTTCATGTGAAGACGACATAAAATTATTCCAGGGGTCAAGATAGTTTCTTTGGAAACTTAGGCTTTTAGAGAAAGATGTTGTGAAAATAATTATTGAACGAGAAACTGAAGTGTGAGGACAAGAAATGCAGTAATCTCACATATCTCCTGCATCTGAATTTCAGTGATAAAAAACTTTCTATGATTAACAATGGATCTCAAGGCTCAGTGAGCACCACATCAAAAAATCATTGGTACTCAAGCTGTACAGGAATTGGCTCTAACAATGCATTTCTACAGTCCTAAAGTATATGTCTACAGCTGTAGAAGGATTCTGTATTTATGATAAGACAGTGGTTAGCTTCAGTGGACTGAAAACCTTGTTTAATGATTGCACATCGACTCATAGTCATAGCCATGAAATCCCAGACACTCAGTCCCCAAACCAGAAGTTGATGCTAAAATCTTCATTCTATACTCCATATATTTCAAAACATTAGAATCGGTACGGTAATAAACATACGTGCAATATCTAAAAATAAAATAATCTTAAGACAGACCTAATTAAAAGTAAATATAAGCTAATCGATGTGAAAATCAAACATACTTTTACCGACAGTTTTTCCTAGCTCGCTCGCATTGTTTACATGAATAGTGGGCTTCACCCGTGATGTCAGTGTGCCTTCGCCTGTGCGGCTCGCCTCATTTGCACCACGTGCACTTGCGTGAACTATTTTGTACTAAGCGAGAAAGAGTTCACCTTGCAGCATTTGCCCTCTCTTTACACTCCCATCTCTATTAGTAGGCCCACAAAAAGCAAAATGAATTCCTTATTAACAATTCAAGGAAGGTGATTTTTCCAGCCAATATTAAAAACTTTTCAATTCACGGAAATACTGTTTTAATTCTGTCTTAAATAAATTGGTTCCAAAACAAAGACCTATATCTTTTTAACCTTTCATGATAAAAATAATTATGAAAACCTCTTAATACTCATAACGGATTATGGTGGCTAACTATTAGTTGATGAGCTTGAATTTAGCAACGAATCTTTAATATTAAATTAAGAAAAAGTGTGCCCATTTCTCAAGAGTTTATGGTTATTGCAATTTATAAGGCAAGCTGGTGAGCAGTCTAGCATCTCTTTACACAAAGAGCATCTTATTAAGTTAAGATAAAAAGGAACCTAAAAAATTTTATCAGTCTTTCTTGATGCCTACCTCAACTCTTCAAGTTTTATCTCGATCTAGGCTGCTTTCCCATCTCGATGTCCCCTCATCTGTGATGCTGGCTTCAGCAGGATTCAATTTTTTCTGAACCTTCAGATCTATGACTAATCATGGTTTGAAAGTTAAAGTAAAGTGGGTCCCACACTTAGTCCAAGCATAGGGGAACCAGGAGTAGGGTCCACATTGTTCTTGGCATACAGCATTTTGAGGTAGTTTGCCATTGCTTTCCTCACTGCCTTTGCTTTCACAGGGTCTTCAGAGACCTAGCTACCCATTTAGTGCTTGGTGGACACAGAGGAGCAATGAAAAGTTAACTTG
>BLXT01008064.1:3490181-3505018 GCA_019648995.1 Plakobranchus ocellatus
CTTGTGATTGATGATGCAATAATGTCACTCAAGAATGTGAGGAATGTGACAGTGATAAACAAAAACTTAAATACAATAAAATGAGCACCTGAAATACAGAAGTACACATCATGTCTGTATTTGATTTATTTCCTTAAAAAACACCATGAAAAAAAAAATTGTTAAAAATCAATATTATATGAAATAAGAGCTATGAATTTTGAGGAATTTTACCCTTCATAAATGGACAAAATTTTCCTTTTTTATTTTCTCTCTCTATTAAAAAAAATACATTTAATTTGCCAAAAGGAATCCTGACAAATAATTGAAGGAGAGCTTAATACATACAAAGATTCTTTTAGGAGAAGAGAATGTTTATATGAAAAATATTAATTTTTTTTCAAAAAATTTGTGAGGAATGTTTCCACGAAAGCACGGACAAACATGGTACTAATTCTAGTATTACTTATTTTAGTATTCCTAAAAACAGATTCCTCCATATAATAGTATTAATATGTTTAAGAAGTAACCCATACAATTTACTACGTACTTGTTATCAAAATTTTAAGAAAAAGTGTAGGACTTTGTAATAACAGCCAATAATGTGAAAAACGTAAGGAATGCCACAGGAAAAAAAGTAGATCTTCAAAGTGTTATTTTTTTGTCATCTAATACATTTATCTGACTGAAATGGAGTCAAAAGACTTGAATCATGAGGAATAACAACAATTAAAAAAATTTTAATCGGGAAAACAAGTGTCAGGAATGCTACTTGGACAGACCAAATTGCCATTCTAAAAACATTCCTCACATGTCTTCAGTAACTCTAGATCTATAATGTTATGATGTTCTTAATCAACATATTTATTCCTGAACACTTCAAATATGTGAAATTACACAAACGATTAAAAAATTTATCGATGAGTATATTTGTTATAGTGAGTTATGCCAAGAACGTTCGCTGGACGAATTATTCGTAATTACCCATCTCTACTTTCATCTAACTTTATAACTAGAGTAATGCTAAGTTTACCCATGCAAGGAGCTGTGCACATTGTTTAACACGTAAACAATTATTTCAAAGTGTTATTTAACTCATAGGAATGCATTAAACTGCATTTAAAGCCCTCCACAGAATACTTCCCTCGATATAGTAAGGAACATTCGCTTATCTAGTTTTAAGGACGACTTTTTAATTTTACGAATTATGGGCGCGGCCATGTTGCTTGGAAGTGGAAGCGAGTGGAAATGGCCGTTTGACCTTCATAAAAAGTATAAGGCACCTGTTCCGGTACATTTACAAAACACTCTAGTCTTAGCCTTGTTGATTTGTGTGAGGATCGTTCTCCACGATATCGTACGAATGTTCAGTGCTTGTACAAACCAGCACAAAAACAAAGATTTAAATCGAAATTGGAAAACTTGGCTTATGTTTATGAATGGTATAGTAAAACGCAATCGTTTTTTCGGCATTCGTTTAAACACCACATTCATTTTTTTTTTTGTGTGTTTTGGGGTTTTATTTTTTGACACAAAATGGACGAACGGTAATCACGTTCCTCACGGGATTTCAGCAGCGAAGAACTCGGATTATTTTGTTTAGAATTATTATTTTACATCGGGATAGAGTAGATGGGTTTTGCCTTGCTTTAATGACACACATCGTTAATAAAAACAGCTAAATTTAATACATTAAAACCAATGATAGAAAATCTACTCATGGCCATGTTACTTTCAGTAGGACAAAAAAACAACATTCTCATGACAAAACTTGAATGCAAAGTCAATAAAAATTGTTTTGAACAACTTTTTAAGCTTAGACAAGCTTGCTCATTATCAATCAAACATATTTACACTGAGTACATTTTTTATTATTTTGTTGAATTTGTGCAATTGGTATTTAAAATAAAACAATTTTATGTAAACAATACTGGTGGACTTAGCCATATATTAGGTGTCCAAATCAAAACATGCTATTTGCGACAAGTTTGTGGAATCCGCCTTATCTAATTATGATTGTTTGTGTGTGTGTGTGAATGGTGAGCTCTTGCGCAATGTTTTAGCAGCCTTATTCTGAGAAGAAAATTATACAAACTTAGTGTTGTTGGCTGTTGTACCTGTAGAAAACAACATTAGGCCTATTTGATTTTAAAAAAAAAAACAAAACTTTGACACATAAAGTCAACTATGCAGATATTAGATTTTTGTAATTGTTGAGGAAAGAGGGCCATATATATATTTATATAGATCCAATCTACATCTTTGTAATAAATTTTGCTGTTGGGTAAGCCAACATTTAAAATGATGATTGATGTAGATCTAGATCTAGGCTTAGACTCAGATCTAGATATCTACTGTACTCTAGATCTAGATCTTGAACTTAGGAAACAGAGTTGAAAAAAAAGATAGATCAAATTTTTTTCCCTTGATTTGTGGACCTGTTTTTTGTTTTTTTTGTGTGTGTGTGTTTTCTTCCCTTGTTTATGCTTACAAGAGGTCTCGGACTTCACTTTGGGCCTAAATTACATTCTGCACAGATCATTTCTTGCCGAGGTTCAAAACATGCATGAATTTTTTCCCTTTCTTTTTTTAAAGATGAACTCTTTAATCTCTTTCATCACCAACTAGCCTATCACTCTTGAGAAAAAATCACTTTGTTCGTCGCCTCGTAGCTGTGCAACTCGCACAAACAAGGCAAGAGATGCTGCTGAGGCCAACGGTCAAGTAGAACTAGGAGACAGAATAAATTTATCCACTTTTGACTAAAGCCATGCTAAGTCATAAGTTTTCAACTTACTGAGTCAATTTACTAAGTCGAAAAAAGGGTTCGTTTTGATCTCTTGAATCCAACTTGCCAAGTTTGAACTCGATAAGTTATAATCGTAACTATCAAGATAATGCTCCAGAACTCTTCTGGATTTTAATGTGCAATGAACAATCTTTGGTCTATCTATAAGTTTAAATTGGCCTCTTTGGCTATATTTGCATTCTTTCTGAAAAACTCATTAGGCTAATAATGCTATGAGGGTAGTCTTTTAAACGATTAAGCCACAAATGCATTGTAATGGACCTAATCTATGTGTGATATGCATTACAAGCAAATTACTGTACAGTAAATTGCTATGAGAAGTTCAACTATCCCAATCATACTGAGGTGATCATTGTTTAACTCTTAGTGTCCGAGGGCCTAAATCCACGTTTGGACGGAGGTGTTTTGGAGAGCCGATGCAGTTGTCTACATAGACCTAATATAATGTACAATAACTTTTGTACTAATTATCTGATAACAGCATACTACCTATCACAATAAAGAGTAATAAATGGGCTTTCTGATGGTTATAAATTTGAGTTTTATAAATAGAAATATACACCGTGTTTTGATGACATAATAACTAAAAACTAAAAATAGAACAGAACGGAGATTCAAAATTTTCAGTATATTAGATAATAAACCAAGAACAAGATGTTTGAACAATACATTTTGAGTTGCAGCTGTTGTTTGTCTATTTATGTATCATCACCGAAAAATTCAAGCATTTATATGCTTCTTCACTGGTAAGCCTACGTGGTCTATTCGCCATTGTTTCAATCAGCTGATCTAAACAAAACACAATCAGAATTTTCGGAAAAGATCGATGATCTGATGCAGAAAACGCTCAGTACCCGCCAAACTTGTTAAAAAACGGAAGAATAACATATCTACTTCCGTTATATAAAGTTGGTTTGGTTGAAAATAAAAGTGGATTGGATTAGATACGGTGTTAAATAAAGAAAACTCTCCCGCCACCTCATGTGTCGAGCCGTCCTTTTGGTACCAGCTCCCCGCCACCTCATGTGGCGAGCCGGACACTAAGAGTTAAGAAGTTAGTGATAGTAGCACAGCAGCAGCTGTTGGGGGAATAGTATTATTAATAGCTGCTGCAGTAGTAGCAGCAACTATAGTAGTAGTAGTACTAGTAATAGTAGTAGCAGTAGCAGCAGCAGCTGTGGTAATAGTAGTGGTACTCAAATACCACACACGCGGTGCAGCAGTTATTTCCAGCAGTGTTGGAAACAGACTGCATCTACTCTGTGTTCGAAGGTACAGCAAATAGCTGAGGGGAAGGAACTCACTATTTCCACTGATACTGGAAATAATAGCAGCCAAAATTAAAAGGCATTTTTTGAAAGTGACAAAACAGTCAGAATCATGTATGTCATTGTGACTCGGGTACTGGATAAAAAATTGAAATGCTAAGAATTTAAAATAGAATTTATCTGCTATGTGGGGAATAAAAAAATTATAATTGGAACTGTGATAGATTGAAAAGTTTCACATCCCCAAGCCCAATGATTTAAAAAGAAAGCTCAATGCACTCAATTGCATGGTCATCATGAATTGAAGGAGAAATGTGTTGAAAATTATCCCAAGGCTTACTAACAAAGAATTGCCTATACAACAATCTACATCTTCAAAAACATTACTTTGGGATGATGGACAGACTTCCATTTATGCACTCATAGACATTTTTCAATTATAATGAAGAAATGGAAGCAATTTAAAAAAAAAAATGATCACCTCAGATTACCATCTTGGATAATTGCAGCGGACTTTTTGTTGATCACGTCTGTTTCAGCAATTAATTTAGAAATAAAACACAAGTGATCTCTCTAGAAATTGTATTTTATTTTCACTTTACTAAATGTGAAGCAGTCTCAAAAGGCAAGTCGAGTTGTGGTTTAGCATGACTGACTTTAAATGAAAACCATTGACTTGAGGAGAAAAACTACTCATCTCTCCATATGAAGAACTTTCTTTAGATTATGTAAAAGGCTTTATGGACATAAAGCATGGGGCAAATCTTATTTTTAAATTTAATATTTTAAATTGATCTCAGTTATGTAAACCCACAACTCGAGTTATTTTGTCTGACTGCTACTCAAATGACTAAATGCTTATATTTTAATATGACAAGTTGTTTAGAAGTTTAGCTTTCATAGATTTAATTTTCTAGGGTGTGCATTCAGAAGTCTTGCCAGGATGGTTAAGTTTGTCACATTACATTAGATTCAGCATGCTAAAAACAGTTGGAAATTCGTGTTTTGATTTGAAAGTCTCTGTCGAGGTGTTTTCAAATCAATATCTAACATTTATACTACACAAATAGGGATATCTATATCTGGGCCTGATGATATGTTTTAAGGTAAGTTATAGATCTTTAGGCAGATTTTTAACAACTGAGAAAACACTGTAGCAGTGAACAAAATTTTAAAAAAAGGTGGAAAATATAAGAGATTTGAAGCAAAAATAATAGTCCTTCTACAAAGTTTACAAAGTTTTGTGATGCACTATAGATCTGAGAATTTCCACAGGCAAAGCGATGTTTCTGAGCAACCTCACAAGTGCCATCCCATAAGGTGTAGCGAATCATACTGAATCTTCAGGGAAGATTGATGCACAAACATCAAAACGAATTTTAGTTCATCTAGTTGTAGTTCAAGGGCCTGCTGTTTTTGGACTGTCAAACCAAATTCATGATTTCAATTATTTGAAGGTGCTAAACAAGATTCTCTTTTCCCTTCAACTTTTAAACTTTGATAAATCAAATATCTGAGTATGCAAATTGAATCCTTGTTTTGAAATGTTTGCATTGAATTCACTGTTTCGTGCTGTGACATTAAACATAAGAAAGACTTTTTTTTTGCCCAATTTTTTAAGAACTTCGTTTGTGTTAATAAACTGCTACTTTGTATTTTTCCTTTTTTATTTAAATTGAAAATACAGGTCAAGCTTGGGTTCTGAAGTAAACAAGACGTAAATTTTTCGATGTTTTTTTGCCTTAACCGTACACAGACTATTGTAAATGGATGGAAGAAGCAAAATCATGAAGTCCATCAAAACAGCTTGACAGTGTGAAGATATAGAGAGTTAGGGCAGAGGCTGGATTAGAACATGCAACTTCTTCATGTGGTTTATTTTCTGTATTGAGTACCATTTTTTTTCCGCCTTCCAGCATTGATCAGCCTATTCCTCTCTCTCACTGCCTTCATTCATTAATATCATTTATTGATCTCTCTTTCTATCACAGGGTATTAAATATACCAGTTTCTTTGCCAGATGCTCTCTCTAAGTTAGTCCCTTCTGTCCTACTCGGCAATGGCTCAGGTTGTGGACTACAACCAGACAGTTGAAGACCATCGGTCAGTCCTGGTACTTGTGAGGCATGCAGGTTCACAACTTCAAGCCCAGTGCTTCAATCGCATATTTGAACGAATATCACAGGTCAGCTGTATTCATGTCCAAGGCCAGAAGCGGGACATTTCTGTACGCTATCGTCGCAGCTATACTGTGGAGGCCAACTCTTGGGGAGATTTCCAAGGACACAGGAAGGTCCTGGGAGTCATCACCATTGGGCAGTGCTCAAACCATGATCAGTTTGCCAACATTTTCACCACCTATAAGAGTCACAAAGAGGAATATGCATCTACTGTGATTAATTCAAGACTCATAGTATTTGGGCTCAATAAAGATGGTTCACCTTTAGTCAGTAATGAACAGAAAGAAGAAGAGGAAAGAGATATAAAAAGTGAAGGGGAGGTGGATGGCAAAATGGAGATGAGCATTTCCTTGCAAAACGATAATTGCGGTATTGATTCTGAGCCCAAGCAGTCAGATAACAATATTTGCAGGCTGTCGCCACCACATTCAAAGCCTGTATCTCCTTCATCATTATCTCCAATATCATCTTCGTCACCCTCTCCCACATCTGCTCCGCAGTCTCCCATAAAGGCCACAACATCCTGCGTAATGGCAGAGGAGGAGCCATCAGGAGACCTTAAGTTTTCTTCTCAGTCTCAAGGTGATAACAACAATAAAAGTAAACCTGCATCTAATGGAGTGACTAAGACAGGTAGGCCAGGCTCATTGGTGATGACTGGCCGAGCTCCTTCTCCAAATCTGCCTCATGCTCAACCCAATAAAGGGCATAGGCGGACACAAAGCTTGCCCAAGGAAAGTGGGGGTTCTGAAGTTGTTTTCTACCCCAGTTTGGACTCCTGCCCTGATATTGAGGAAAAAATTAAAGACTTTGTGACTTCATTGTATTTTGTGCTGGAAGGCAAGAGACTGGACCGCTCTTTCGAGCGCAGTGAGAAGAGTATGCCACTTTGTGCTCCATTTGAAAGGAAAGATTATGTAGGAGTGGATACAGAAGCTAGGTAAGGAATATTGAAATAGAGGACTTAATTTATTTATTTTTACCTCTTGGAACTTGCCTTGTCTTGCTTTAAGACATTCGTGTGAAGAATGCGCCGTAGAAAAAATGGATATCTACCAAGTATCATGCTATGAAAAGTTATTTTTTCCAAGTATAATTTTGGCATAAGCTGATTACCATATGTCAATCTTTTGGAAAGAAATATCATTGCTAAGCCAGAAGTTTCATCTTGTAATCCAATATGGGATGAGAATTTAAAGGGAAAAAGGGAGGGGTGCTTTTTTAAGGCATTGGAAGTTTAATATAAAAAAATAGATAGAGTAGATAGTCATAATGCTGCAGTAACTACGTAACATTTGTATGTTAAGACAAAGGTAATGTCAAGCATCAATTTATTATTACTAAAATTTGATAGATGGCAAATTGTAGCTTCAAATCTTAGTGCTCTTTTTGTAACAAATATAACACGATGCTTTTATGTCTGTTGCCTGCCTTGTTGACCAGTACATTATAAAGGGAACAAATTAGTGCCTTTCAATTTTTTGTTAGATCACAAAAAATAGGCCAAAGAAAGTCACTTGCTCAAGAGTTTAACTGATCCCCTTCAGATTTAAGACTTGACAAAACAATCTTGATAGGATTCATAACTATTTTTAAATAGCATATAAAATTAGAAATAAGCACAATTTAAGGTAAAACCCAGTATGTCAAATGACCCAGCTTCTGAATTTCAAAAGCCTCTTCCTAGTTTTGTGTGACAAAATAGAAGATTGTGAGTTTTAATAATTCACAAAACACAGAAAAATTCCTTTTTGAGAAATTTGTTTAGTATCCTTTGACTTTGGTCTCTTTGTCAGATCTGTCAAGAAAAAGTGCACAGGCAGACTGCGTAAACACCTGGGTGATTTGTGTCTTCAGGCAGCCATGCCAGGGGATGCCATCTTGCACTATAATACAGCCCTCGACTTGCTGCGTTCTGTGAATGACTTTCTCTGGATGGCAGGTAAACAAGGCTGGGCCAAAAGTAATGCTGCTTTGTCAGATGTAAATGTGTAATTTTGTCCCAAAGCTGAATTTGAATTAAATGAGCATTGTCACTAAGAAATGAGACAATATATATATATATATATATATATATATCTTTTCATTTTGATAGAAAGCATAGAATATCAAGTTGGCCAAAATTTTATCTCAGACAAGAGTGAGTTTTTTTTTGTTTTTTTTTTTTTTTTAAGATTTAAAGTGAGATTTGAGTGGGCTTTTTGTGAAAATTCAAATTCGGGCAATAGTGATTTTTGTCAAAGAATTTCTTTAAAAAGACAGGAAAGCATGGAATTTGAAATGCTTTGAATATGATTTATCTTTGTTGCTGTCTATGAGCAGTGGTCAATACTACGATGATCAAATTTTACTGCAGGTTAGAAGAATCATGTATGTTTTTGTATTGGTTTCTCTAGACAAGCAACATTGTCATCATGTGTTAGTTTGCCATGACTAGATTTGCTTTACATACATATTGTACTATGCTAATCTGTATGACTAGTCATGGACTCATTGTCTGCTGCATAGGCAAAAGGGTGTTCTTTTTTGTGACCACGATATAAATTAAGCACAAAAATGGTTGGATAACCAAGCAAATAAAATTATTTATAGACACATTTTGATAAAATATGACGTATGTTTAAACAAAGGGTAAACTAGAAAAAACTCATCATTTATCGCAATTAATCAATGGGATTTTCAAATGCCAAGCCATAATGATTAAAAAATCATCATTTGAAATGGAAGAGAAAAAAAAATTAACCATTATCAAATTATCAGGTAAAAAGTGCAGGGGATATTATGGGGAAAGAAAAATTTCAGAAAATTTCTCACAAGCAAACTTGAAAATTTATATCTCTATCTATGTTCAGCCTGTGTATCAATATTTGAGTTTTGTTGTGCATTACAAATGCCTAAACTTTTGCAATGTGTATTAATAATTTAAAAAAAAGAGATAATATATTGACATTGATCACCAAGTGTCAAATCTAGACGGATACCTCATTTTAAATAGATGGATGATTGACATTAAGTATTGTATTATATTATATTATAATGATATTGGTTTCTCCAAACTAGGCTGCCTTGAAGGTCTGTGCTGTGCCAATGTTATCCTGTGTATGCCAAAAGCTTCCCATGGATCCACCTTGAAGAGAAATCTTTCATTTCAGACCGTTCCTGGATCATCACCATCTGACTCTCGGCTGAGGACAGGTAAGCACTTAAAAAAAAAAAGGAGGAAAGGATGTTTGATCTGAAATCAACTTATGTTGTTATTAAAAAGCAGCTAGCTTTAAGCCTTTAAACTGATTGTCACTCAAAATAATGAAATTCAGTGACTAAGAATGTCAAGAATGTTCAAGCTAGTCTGAGTAGGGAATGTTCATAAATTTAGATTTTATCAAAAAGCTGAATGAGGGGAAACAAGGATCAAGTGAAAACATTTTAACTACAATTGGTATCCCCATCTAGTGCACTCAAAGATTACAATTTATTTTGAGTCATATAGGTAAATGTTGTTTTGGATTATCTGGTAGCTTGTTCAGTTTAACACATTTTCAAGATGGTGAGCGATAACTAAGAGTGCGAAAATCATTTTTTTTTTGCTTTGTAATACACTTCTATTCATGTCTTATTTGTTCTTTCAATGATATATATATAGGATCTAGCTACGCAAACGGATTAGATATTGTTGCTGAGGGTTTTAATCAACCCATTCTCAACATTGACGATGTTGTGGAGAAGTACAGGGAAGCAATTTTAACCTACTCAAAGGTTAGTTGATAAATTATCAAGTTTTTACACCATGGAATCATCAACAAGTGTCTTTTGTGTAGGCTTTAGCAATGACGACTCCTCTTTCAGCTCAATTTGTAAAAGTTGTCCATATATCCACCATCTTGACTATTCTTTGCTGTTTTATTAAATGCTCTACTGTTGTCACTCTTCTATGTCATCCAACCTGCATTTAAATTCTTGTTTGTCTCTCTTTACTTATAACATGTCCTTTAAGTAAATCTTGATTTATGTTTATGGCTTATGCCCCATTAGCTGCTATAATTTTATTATGTTAAGTTTAGCTTGACTTACATCTAAGTCTGAAAAAGCACAAATTGATAAACATAGTGATTTTGCATTGAAAAGAAAATCTGTATGATGTATGTGATTCAAGAGCAGAAAATAAACATGAAATGAATTTACAGCAGTTTAGGTGGAAAAAAAAGGTCTGGTACCTGTAAATGTTACCCTGATTATGTACCCGCTACATTGTGGATGAGCTCAAAACGATGATTAAAAGCATATTTTTACAATTGACAGTCTTCTCATTTGAATGAGGCATTTGTGGCATAGGTGATAACAAACCCTCCCTGAGGTCTGCAGGGACATATGTCGTAGGTCCAGCTCTACTACCGGCATCCTGGCCTGACGCAGGGTCTGAAAGCCTGAAATCACCTTGTTGTGTACGGGATATACACAAAAGCCAAGCCAAGTCTGAATTTGATTGATTGGAAACACAAAGTTAATTTGGAGCGAATGACACAAAAAGAGAAAAAACAATTTTTTAATGTATAAACAATTTAAAAACTATTTTGCAAGATTTCAACTGAGTATGCTGTGTTGTTTCTTACCTTTACTATTTTCCTATTCTGCTTTGCCAACTCAAGAGTTTTAACCACGTGTGTTTGATTGTGAATTTTTTTTTGTTCTTTCCTCTTTTCACCTGATCTCTTTTAGTTCAAGGCTGCTGCTATAATCGAGTTGGAGGCATGTTTGAAAGCTTGCCGGTTCCTCACAGCCCACTGTGTGAGTTTAAAACACGCAGAAAAAATGCATGAAAAGAAATCAATGTTATCTTGGCTTTATTTTTTTTTTAAAAAGTGTGTAAAGTCAGTCTGTAGAGTTGCAAATTATACAATTAACATAAGTTTTGATGTTTCACGAACTTTAAGAAGTTCTTTACAAGAACTATCCCCAGCTGTTGTGAAAGTTTTGTTTTTAGATTATAAATATGATCCTGCATTATTTATGTGTATTCTCAGTATTAAAGAAAAATTCATTGTCGAAATTTAATTTGTATTAAACTCATTTTGACTGGTCTCAGGACAAATTTCAATATGTTCAAGAAATTTCCTTTCTAAATTTCTTAAAAAATATTTTATGTTGATAGATTGATAGTGCACATGTTAATATTTATCTTGATTTGTCCTATATTTCATATAAATGACAAATATCATACATGTTAAAATCTCATCCAAATGCAATTTAAGCATTCTAAAAAGATGATACAGCTTGAAACTGCTTTCTTTGAGCTTTGTAGTAATAGAGAACAGATATGTTGACAACTCTGAAAGTGTTTACAACTGTTTAAAAATAATTTGAGAGACTGAAAAAAAAAAAGGAACCTTTGAATCCCTTTACCTAAAAAAAGTTTTATATCATCAGGAATGGCTGTAAGACATTTGATTTTGGCATACTTCAATGATTCTCAACACCTTAAACCAACATTCTTTCAAAGTTTTTGTGAGAGTGTGGTAAATTAATAAAAAAAATCATCTCCTGCTCATATATGGTGCAATAAACCCTTATCTTGATGGCTAGTTTTCTGCGATAAGTATCTCCAGTATGAGACCTGTCCACAAAAATGAGCCTTTTATTGGCAGTTGTGGAACTTAAGTGTTAAGCAAAATGATCTACGTTTTTTTGGCATTTCAAAACATTACTGTATATGTAATGCACAAATTTTTTTCCCACATTCTGTGTTCATATATTTGCTTTAATCTGTTTGACAATTATCAACGAATAACAAAAAAAATTTGTGGACAGTTTATATATGTGCTTCCTATATAATATCTATCTTTGCTCACTTTTCTTACCAGTAGTTTTAGAGGATTAGGTGCAATCTTGAATAAAAGAATTTATGTCAATTTTCATTTTCCATTTGTACCTGTAGAAACGTCTTCAAGCATCAGATTTTCTCAAGAATGCTCTTTTCATTTCTTTTTCACCCCAAGAGGATGACAGGGTTTGTATAAAATAGTTTAGGAGTGTTTATTTTATTTGCTGGCCAGTGCCACAGTCTCATCACTATTGAACTCTGCATATACTCTTGTCTTTTTTTTTATATATATCCATAGATGCCATTTTTCCAGCGAAATTGCATGCCAAGTGTTAAAAAAATAGTTGCAAACTTCCAATAATTTTCAGGCTTTTCAACAAAATTTGCATCCCTGGTTTACCTTACCTATAAGATGCACAAGAAAAAAAAACCACTAAGAGAAGACATAAGAAGAAGATTTTGAGAAAATTTAGGCCTTTGTAATTTTTGCTCTTGTCCACATCATTTGAATATTTTTTTAATGGAATCTTATGATTATATTCATATTTATAGCAAGTTCTCAAAATCAGCTGCAATTTGAAAATAAATTGATTTGTAGATCTACATGACTGATTTCACCTGACTCACACAAATATGTTTCCAGATTCAGCGAAACCTCACCCTGTCCTCTCTATATAGCCAGCTGGGCTTCAAGAGGAAAGCAGCATTTTTCCGGCGTATCACGGGCATGCACTGTGTTGCACCAGACTCGACCCCTAGCTGGTCCCAGTGTTATGAGTTGCTGCTCCGCTGTTTAGAGGGTTACGGTTTGAGTGTGGATCCTAAGGATGTAAAGAGGGGTAAGGATTGGATTGATGTCTTTAATGGGACAAAAAATCTTATTTGATCATTATTTTAATGATTCATGACGGTGTAATTTTGTAGCGTCTTTTATTAATATATTGTGATATTACAACAACAGATACTACAGTTCCCAGTGTTAAATCTGACTTCAGTCAATCTGAATTTGTTTCTGTGAGTTTTCCTCCTAGAACAAGGTTTTTTTTAATATAAATGCTTGGAATGTGGGACTGGAGGACTGAGGACCCCTGCTGACATCACACCAATGTCAAAAATCATAGAAAAAAATATGTTGAAGTCCCATTTTTGATTCATCTAAGTGTTTGGCAAACTAAGTTTTTGCTTTTTCCTGACAAGTTCAGATTAAAGGTATATTCTACTTTTTTCTTTAGATCTTACCCAAATTGTGATATGTGGTACAGTCTGATTTTAGATGATTTTTTATATATTTTTCATGGTTTTTAAAATGACACAACTGTTTAAATTTTGATTTGAAATTCAAACCTCTTTTGCCTATTTGGCTTTGGATGACCTCGCTTCAGACTAATGTCCTGACTTGCCCTATCAAAAGTATATAATAGTCCGTTTTAGGGATGCGAAAATATAACACAAAACCTTTTTTTTTTCAGGGAATTAAAAAAAAAAACTATTATTTTAGAATGTATAGAATTACAATTTTTAGGATCTTAAAAAGCTGAGGAACTTATTATATCGGAAAATCAGATTAAACTACTTGAAGTAATATACATCTAGCGGATTGCTATTAGCTGCCATAAATGGTGCATCATTTCCATTGTGAGTAACATTGCCCTAGGGATAACCCATAAACTAAGGTGCCAAAACGAATTGAGAATTATAATGTAACCTGGCTTTGATTCGTTATCATTTTCAGTTGAATTTCAACAATTATTTTACAAGGCAATTAATTTTGACAAAAGTTATGAGAGCTTGAATCGATGACAGCTTCCTGCCTGTGGACCTACCCTTTGTCTAAATCTAGGCCTATCACTTGATCTAGTGCATAATTAAAATGAAGCCATACTGTTTCAATTAATACTGTTCTAAATATAAATCTAGGCATGTGTGTGTTGGTTAATATGTCGTGAATTTCTATTGTAACATATCTGGGTCTCATTCAAAAGACCATTTCTTCATTTCTTATTGATAATACTTCACAAATACGCTCCATAACACAGTTTAAAACACAAAGGTTCTCAGAAAGCAGGGCAGCAGTGCACATTTTATTTTTTAAGGTATTGTAATCAGTGGATAAGTTCATGCCCATAATTATTGTTGATAAGGATATGAGCTATTGTCACGAACACCAGAAATAAAAGGTAGATAATACCTCTGATGTAGGATGTTGAGTTCTTTAGATCTATATAGACCTAGCTGAAAATAACGGAACTCTGGAGATTGTGTGAAGAACGAAAAAAACTGAGTTTATGTAACTCAATAGCGGGAAATCAAATCAAACAATATTCACATAGGTCGTCGGTAAGAAAACTAAATCTAGCTCTATGAATCTGTGTAATCGTTATACATTGATATCTCTGTGATCTCTATGAACTCTGAGTACTCTGTGTGATCTCTATGAACTTTCTGCCTACTCTATGTCTTCTCTGTGTGATACTTTCACCAATCTTCTCTCGGTATTTATACTTTTTCTCAAAAGAAAACTCTACAAATTTCTGGAAATCTATCCCATAATGCAAGCGTAGAATGTTCAAAAATATAGATCTAGAACATTACATCACAATCCTAAAATAACCAAAAAGCAGTCTTCGAAAAGACATTAGGGAAATCCTTGGGCTAAAAATAGAACATGAGTCACATTCGTTTACCTAATGAATTCTCTTTCGCTTTGCATAAACAAACTTCCCTAAACTGGGTCTTTCTAGAATTCTCGAGTTGACGTGCGTTCAATAGCAAGCCCTAAGTCT
>BLXT01008064.1:3506867-3519172 GCA_019648995.1 Plakobranchus ocellatus
ATTCTGTAGCCAAATACATTTTATTGTCGCGCTCTGAACTGCTAGGGTGTATAAATTTTAAATTATATTTTAACTTAAAAACTGAACCTATGCATTAAGTAGAGGAGAGGGAGACATAGTGGAAGAAAAAAGAGCAGCACAGGAATGAAGCAAACATGACATTGACCAACTTAGGCATTGTCTTACACAATCTATTGGAGATGGGAAAGCTGCACTTGGTCTAGCATCAATTGCTTTACTCTTACTGCACTTAAAATTGAAAATCTGTTGCCAGTGAAATCTGATGGGCTTCATTTTAAGTTTCAATTGTAATTTTATTACAGTAATATTTTTAACACCATACTTCTTACACAAACAGGTGATTATTTTAAAATCTCAAATAAATTGGAAAGAGTTATGATTTATTGATATTAATCTGCAATCCTCAACCCAAGGTTCGAGTCGATCAATGATACAATTTATAAAAATAAGGTGGAGAAAAGGGCACCCAGAGTTTCTCACAACAATGCTGTTTTATCTTTACTGTGTTTAGATCTAGAACCCACACTTATATACTTTATCAGTTTAAATATTTTACTCTAAATCTTGCTTGAGAAAGCAGAATAGACCCAGAGAATCTATATGTATTGAGACTGTTCTGAATTAATAGGATATTTGGTGTAAAGCTGTTGCAAAAAAAATTTTCATCTACACTTTTGTTTCAAAGAGTTCAAATCCTATACTTTAAAGTATACATTTTCATTTTTTACCACTGCCAAGATCAGCAAAAGGCATGGTTTTTTTTTTCAATATTGAAAATATATTCAAAATCTTGACTTTAGACACATTCAGGCAGGTCCCAAACATTACAAGATCAAGACGAAAGTTTTGATCACAAACAGTAACAGGCTCTTAAGGTCAATTCTTTTAAAATAAATCATTTTATATTTTTAAGTCTAGAGTTAGAGATTTCAAGTACAGATAAAAATCATGATGTATTATTTTTTAAAATGTTACTATTTTACTACTATTACAATGTAATAAGCAATTAAGATAAAGCGAGAGACACTTGTTGGCCAGTGTATAATAAAATAGGATTGTGCTGCGGTGCCAATGCCCACCAAAAAAAATGAGACAAAAAAAAAAAAACCTCACTGATTCACTTTAAATCTGTCTCAAAAAATGTAATTGATCTCCAGATGCAGAAGCAGTTGTTAAAATTAAAATAGGCCTGGTGCATTCATTCAATACAGATGCCGTGGGTTGAAGAAAAAATTCAATGAACCAGTAAAAAAAAAAGATTCTTATATGGTAAATGTATTCTTGTATTTGAATGATGATTGCAATGTTAACAATAGATGATAACTTAGCTACAAAGTAAGGGATTGCAGAGGACTTCACTGTTTATTTGTTGCTAACAAGCAACAACAAGTCTAATGATGAGCTACTGTTAAAAACTTGAATACTGCTAGGTCCAAAAAGAGCGAAACAAGCTTAGAAATAAGGGTTAAAATTTAGTTCTATGAAACTATGAAACATTTTTTGTGTAATTTCATACATCCTACTTGTCTTTCGTGTAATTCACACATCCTACTTTTCTTTTGTGTAATTTTGTCTTTCGTGTAATTCACACATTCTATTTGTCTAGTTAAATGCAATGCTTAATCGATACAAGTTTTTTTTTTTTGAGTCTAGCATTTATTTGGTTGAGAAGTAAGTGTACCTTTAAGTTCTGCTGACCCTAAGATTATTATTATTGTTCTTAATGTATTATTGGGTCATGATTTACATGGGTCAGTTTTGAAATTTTTGGATATTCCAATACTCTGGATAACTCTAATGGAATACTGGCATGGGCGTCCACCTCAGTTACCTGCTGATAGCACTGGTTACACATTTGTATGTGGATGTGTGATTCAAAATTATCTTATATCTTCTGTCCAGATGGTCCCTCTGGTTGGCCAGCGCTTCAGAACAGAGTGCTTCATGAGCTGGTCTACTCTGCCCGCAGGATGGCTAACCCTCAGATTGCTGTCAGGTGCGAGTTTTTACATTCACATTAGAGAGCCTGTAGTTTTACACAACAAGCTGTTTGTTCGCTACTTCAGATGTTGGGCTTATTTTTACCCTTTGTTGGGCCAGTTGCTCAATATTGGGCTTGAATAGACTGATTGCAACGCAATTTTGTCAATCACTATACCACCAACTCCTAACACACAAATTAATAACTAGGAAAAAAAAAGTAATGCTTTAGAAGTATCATTCTTCAAATGTTTGGAAAATGAACATTCCTGATTTAGCTTGGTTTTTTGTTTTTGGTTTTTTTTTTTTTTGTTTTATTTTGTTTTTTTGTAATACTGTTAATCCCAGGTTCTTATCTAGGTTAGGCAGGCACAAATGCATTAGACATTGGAAGGGTATCGCCTAGAAAAAGTCCCATAAATGAATTTACTAAGAATAACATGATGACCCTAACTTTATTGTGTTGGTTTGTGGAAAGTATTGAGACACTAAGGTAACTTTATATTTTTTGTTAAGAGTGTAATTGAGGGGAGAAGAAAACTCTTACTTAATATTACCACACAAAAAAAATCCAGACTTGCTGGTTTTTGGGAGTCATCAGAGTACATTAAAAAAAAGATATTAATTAGCTGTCACAAATAGGCATATAAGTAGTAGCAATAAATCACCAATCTCATACAGTGGAACATGCAAATATTTATAACAGTGATCAACATATAAGGTACTAGTTCACAATATCATACGACTCCATTACTCTTAGGCTCTATTTGGTAGTATCTTTCTCTCGCCATAATTCTCATTATCCCACAAAAAGCCTCATGCACTCCACCATCAAGCATGTTTCTAGTTTCTAAAACTGTGAATGTTACACTTCTCATCCCAGGCCAGTTTCTCACATTTGTCAATTACTCTAATATTCCAGGAGAAAGATTTGAGTAAATCTTTCCACAAGGTTACTCTTGTATTAGCTGCACATTATTTCAATCAATGATTCATGCCTCTGGTGCACAGGATTGAAAGTCTCTCTCTCTCTCTCTCTCTCTCTCTCTCTCTCTCTCTCTCTCTCTCTTTCTCTCTCTCTCTCTCTCTCACTCTCTCTCTCTCTCTCACATAAACAATACTTACAGCTCCTAACCATTTGTATCATACAGCATGTTGACTAATGCATGACCTTAGATCTTTTTTGGCTTTAATGATGGTTTGAATACACTACAGACATCACTGTCAGTTTCAAGGGTAAGTTCACTAACCTCAGAGCCATCAAAGTGTAAGAATAGGGAGTAGGAAGAACCAGTAGACATATAAGAGAACTTGATATTGGATGACTTTTTGTTCCAGGCACATGACACTGCTAGTAGACCTCATGCTACCCTACATTGGTCTGAATGAGCAGCGGGAAGCTCTGAGTGGACTGTCCAATTTGACCACCAGGTGTATGGGTTCCCCACAAGCTATTGCGCTGGACTCAGGCCTCATTCTCCCACCAGTGCCTTTACTTGCCCTGCCTACTGTCAGGTAATGTACTGTAGAGTTACTTGATTAACTGCAATGTTGAAAGTGGCGTTTTGTTGAACTTTTTCATTTTTTTGGTTCTATTTTCCATTTTTCTAAGGTTTTATCTGTTTATGCCTCCTTTCTCTTTTTACTATTTTTTANNNCCCCCCCCCCCCCCCCCCTTTCTCTCTTTTTCTCAGCCCTTTTTCTTAACGCATGTTGGTTTCTGAAATGAAGCTTAGCTCTACATCAGTATATAGCGTTCTCTGGATAAATGATAATTCATTTTCAATTTTGAAGTGTTTTATCTCTCACCACATTATTGAGGTATTTTCTGCAGGTAGAGAAAAAAAATGAAAACACAATTTATATATTACCTGATATCTCTAACACACATTTCCTTATCTTTCTCTTTGTCTCTCTCCATCTCTGTCTCAGGAGTTTCTGTTTGCTTGCACCCAGTCCTCACCTGGAGCCGACCAAGCTACCTGATCGAGGAGCAACAGGAGGCCAGGCATCTTCAGGAGTGTTTCTCTACAAGCCTGCCTCCATGGCCGGCAAAAACACCAATATTAGCAAACCAGGTCTGTCAGCATTTATTTTTCTATGGGTGTGTTTGTAAATAAGAGATTAAAATAAGTCCCATACTCAGAATAAGTTTAGAGAAAGCAATAATAGGGCCCTAATTTTTTTCTTAGCACATAGCATTACATAGATTGCTCTCAGGCTGTTTGCCCCATGTGTATAAGTGAGAAACAACTTAGACAAGACTTTAGATCACCTATGGGGCTGCAAGACTACCTTATTAGTCATTGCCAGTTATTGTTATCCTTCCATGCCCAGTTGCTTTCTTTGTTTTGAATACAAAATACAGGACTTAGAGGGCAAGAAAGAAATATAGTACCCTCGCCCTCTTTCTCTGTGCTTCGCTCTCAGCATCACATTTATGAAAATAGATTCTGCTGCTATATGTTCTAACTAATATGTTCACCCTGCTGATGATTTTCTGTTTTATTTATATGCTTCTTCTTCAGATTTCAAGTGGACATGTGGTGATGTATGCGAGGCATCTTTACAGTTGTTGAATCCGCTGGCGGATGAGCTTAAGATTTCCTATATGGTAGCTCTTCCTTTATATCAAAGCACAGGGATGCAATTCTTCTGTTACTCCATAGATTTGTGCATATTTTTCATTTTATTTGTAACCACAAGAGGCTATTAAGTTTCATTATTTCTTTGAATCATTCTCTTTGGGGTGGACTTTCTTCTTCAATGGCATTTTGATAGAGAAAGAGAGATGGTACTCATAAAATAATGGTCCTCTCATTTTTTTTTTAGGAATTTTTTTTTTTTATTTAAATGAAACAATAGATTTATGAACTTTTTTTTCATCCAATTTTTATTTTTAGACCAGCCTCAATTTAAATTTGTAGAGAGCATTTCCTACTAAATAATTGTTTATTCCTAAAATATTTTAGTTTTAAGGTAAGCCTAAAAAAATTGCTGTGACTTGTAATTTACAATATTTCACAGGGGGAAGTAGTGGCATTGTGAAAAGCAAACTATCAGAAATGTTCATTGGGATTTTATTCATAGCCGGTTTGTGGCCCAAAATCACCAAGTAGGTAATGGGCTATATCTTCAATTTTTCTGTATAATAACTATCAACTCTCACCTTTCAGGGATTGATAACCTCTGACCTGGAAGCAGAAGTTTTTCCAGCCAATCCCAACATTCCAGCAGACTCGGGACCGACCACTATTAAGCTATTGGTGAAACCCAAAGTGCCAGGATTGCTCAAAGTTTCCGGTATTATATTATGGAAAACTTTATTGAATGAATATGAAATGTGCAGCAGTAGAGTTGAGTTAAGTTGTTGATCTACAGTGTGATTTTAAAAGAAAACCCTGGTCTAAGGCACCTCATTTCTCTGTCAGCAAAACTTTTTGTAAACTTACTGTAAACTCTCTGTACATAAGGCTATAGTATTTCAATTTAAAATTTGGTCTGAATTCAGTCAGCCAGATTGGCAACTGGGCTCCATTTTATGGGACCGCTACTCAAAATTTAAGCCAAATTTCTTTTTGGAGTTGAGTACCTATGTATTTTTCAAATTAAAGAACAAATTTTTCAACCTTTTGCCTTGTGTAGTCTGTTTTTTTGGAATGAGGCTTCACCAGAAACAGCCTGATTAAGGGGGGGGGGTATGGGAGGGGGCAACGATTAGGTAAAACCTCATGTTTACAGACAGCTGCCCCACATGAATGGCTGTATCTACATAAGGAACAAAACTTTGTTGCTGCTGGCTCAGCTACAAGTTTTTTTCACATATGGTTTCTGCTATAGGTTATTTTAGTTTATTTTAAAATAGTTTTCTCTTTTTTCTTTTTTCAGATTTTTACTCATAGCTTATACATGATTATTTATATTTTTGCAAAAGGAAGAAAAGAAAGATTTTATTTAAAATAGGATGTTGATTATAGTATTCATGCTAAAGATCTGTCTCAAAGATTCATATCTGGTCAAGGATTATTTTAGGCTTTGTAAAGTTGCCATGTGTTTTAACTCACTTGCGGCGGAGTGACAGGAAAGGCCTTTTGTTAGCTGGGGCGGATCCCATAGACACCTTCGGGATCAACTTTAACCTCCCGTAATTCCCATGCTGTCCCTGCTAAAGCCACGAGAAACGCCTGTTACGATTGTATAGCCATATTCTTAATCTCATGCAAAGTTTCGTACCATTCGGACATTGCATTTTTTGTTGATGACTGAAAAGGAACACTACTCTCAGATAGGTCTGAAAGTGAACTAGATCTAAGAATCACTGCAACACGATGGCTTCTAACAAACAAAAGAAGGAAGCAAGAACGAACATTTTTGTTAAAGCTTTTTTTCTTCTTCTCACACCTCTCAAGCATGCTCACAAATCAATAAAATCAACAGAAAGGACTTTTTTTTTTTAATGAATTTTATTTCAGCTTACATCACAATGTCCAAAATTTTTCGAAAACCCAAAATGTGTGCTGTTTCACAAAAATTACTTAAAAATCAACATTTTTAGATGTGTCTTAATGGTTTATTTATTCCAACGTTTGTTTTTGTCTTGAAATCAGTCCATATTTTATTGATGTAGCTTAAATACTTTTTTTTTTTACAATTTTTTAAAAATTTCCCAAAAAGTTCAGCCACGAGCGCTCAAATTATTTCCAAACACTCAGCCACAAGTGAGTTAATGAACTTAGAACGAAAAATTCAGATTAAAAAAAAAATTGTTTTGAATTCATTAAAAAAAGAAAAAAAATTATATTCTTTGGTCTTCTTTCTTTTACATCTACAGGTTACATGGCTGTTGTTTTTGGAGTGAAAAGTTGCTGCCGGTTAAAAGAGCTCCGCCACTTAAGACCCTCACCGCTCAGTGAGATAGAAGTAGAGGTCATCGCTGCATTGCCGACGTTAACATTATCCTGCTCTCTGCCGAAGTCGACAACTTTCTTGACTGTTGGAACAGGAGGGGTTAACAACGATGTGGTGGCCTCCGGCTCCTCTGTTCTCTTTGCTGGTCAAAGGTATGGTATGTTTTTCTAATAATCAGTACAAATGAGTCCACAACTTGCAATCCATATGCATTTGAAACTGTTGGTGTTATATGCTCGATGTCTGGTTTAACTTAGTATGCACGGTTGAAAACTGCAAAGGACAAATAGAAATTATGTCAATGGGCTTTTTAGAAAAGAAAAAAAAATGTTTTAGTGAATGAAGAAAATCAGGTTCATTCTCTAGCCGTATCATCTTGAGACTAGTCCAAGTGAATTGTGGGTAGCGTTCTGAACATTTTAAACCAGGACAGCCCAAAAACTGCATTTTGTGAAAATTATATCAGTAAAGACTTTGGGCGACTGGATAAAAATATGTTGTTCTGCACCATGATCAAGGATTTTAACTTTTCTCTTAAAAGCTTTCAAAGGAAAGAAAACAGAAAACTGGATATGTCCCTTTTCAAAAGTATTCTGGGTGAAATCCAATTCACCAATGGCTAGGAACGCTTCTCGTAGATATGCAGGGAACTTTCTGCCTGGCAAACCGAAATAAACTGCTAGAAGAATAGAGATGGAATAGGTGAATAAATAGACCCAGTCATTTTTTTTTATGTTGTTTTGTTTTTTATTTATATAGTAATATTCATATATGTATTGGAATATTATTATCGTCAGTCCATGATCTTACTCTTGGGCTGCTTGACTGAAGATTAGCAGGCTGAATGTTGAATCTCAGCTCAGCTGTGTATAACATTGTGTGATCTTTTAGAATTACATTTCATCTTTACTAAGGAAGTTCAGATTATTGATTTTGGCCTTTTATTAAGACAGATTTGCTTTTAAAAAAAATTTTATAAGCATAAGATGGCTTGTTTTTAAAACTTCATCATGATTTTAAAAAAGAAATGTTTTGTAGAAATTTGTTTTTTAATTTTCAGTGGAATCTACAGAGGACAAATTTTATTTTGAATTAAGTGCAGACATTTGCCTAAATTTTGAGCTTGATCCTAATAAAATGTGAGGTGAAGTAAAAAAAAGACTAAAGTAATCTTAAGATGTGTACATTTCCTTCAGGCTAATTATGTCACAAAACTTTAATAAAGGTTTGAATTTTTTTATTTGCCAAGTCTTGTTAACAATGTAAAGTGATATTATTTGAAACATTCATCTACATTGTTTTTTTTTTTTATACATGAATGAAGTCAAAAGTAATCTTGACAGTTTGCAAAAACATTTGTAATATCAATCATGAGAAAATATTTCAGGCTTATTGTTTGGTAACTAGTTCCGAATGTAACCACATCTCTTCTGTCGTGACTGTCAGTGTAGATAGCACTCAGTGATTTCGAAACATTTCTTAGTTTTGCAGCTAGGACTTTGTTACTTTTTAAAAATCTACAAATACATGATGCAAAGTTATAGCATGATTCGGAACAGATAGAATATTGCACTATTGCCTGAGAACACATCTATATAGCTTTGAAATTCTAAAGTTGTGATTGTACGATGGAGAGGCACTGCTTTTCGTTCTACTCAATGTGTTCATCTGCAAAACAGAAATTAGACACAAAACCAAATTATCGTGATATGATTGCAAAATGATCAAAGGTTTAAAGTCATTGGCCTTAGTCACAGTGATCTAAATGCTTTTTTCCTCACTTTTGAAAGCAAACAAGACCTTCAAACAAACTCATCTTTATAATTTAAAATTTTGTTTAATTGTGAAATTGTTATCTTGTACTTTTTTTTTTTTCAGTACTGAATGTGTTGTTACTGTGAAGAACACATCAGAACAGGTGGTGGAAATGCTGTCTGTGAAACTCAACGCTAAAAGTGACCAAGGTATGTTGTCGTTGTCCTCCTTAACGATAATTACTTTTATGAATATTGCAGATTCTTTTTTTTTTTTTTTAAGAATTGAATTTATGTGGTTTTTAATTTTTTCCTCCCCTTTTTGAAATCTTTTTATGAAAAAATAAATCCCGCCGTCCCCATTTCAAGGTTTTCAAGTTAATTCATAGAAAAGTGTGATTCTCAAGGTTGTGGTTAATTCCATCACAAGCTTTGATTGTGAAACTTAAATGTTTTTGTACCAGAGTTAAAATGTGAATGTAGCTCTTGCTCATTCCTCACAGGCAAACTGGAAAAGAGTCATTTTATAAGTGTAGGGGGGAAAAAAATTTCTTGAAAGATAATAAGCCCATGAAAAAATCCATTAAATTTATGAAATCAAGAAATTGGTGATTTGAATCACTTTGGTTCAAGAACTCCATTACTCTTGAGCCAGTTAGGACCAAAAATAGATTGTGAGACAGCTCCTGGTTATGTTGTATTTTTTTTTTCTTGCTATTCGTGTAAGAAAAAAAAAAAAGTGTTTTGTCAGTAAAAGGTTTAAGAGGCAATTTCCAACTAGAAAATGGAATAGAAAAAATAAAAGATGATATCTTAGTTATTTTAACTTATTTAAATCGGCTAATAGAGACTGAAAAACCCTTCAAGATCAGCTTGCACAAACTGCTGTGTTAGCCTCAATTCAATCTGTTGTGTTGGATGCAATGCAGGAATATTTCATAGATACTTCAAAGCCTAGGGGAAAAAAAGACAAAAAGTAACACCAGCTTATATTGATGATTTATCTTTTTTATTATCAAAATAAACCTGACTTTTCATGAAGCATGCATAAGGCAAGAGTATTTAAAGCAACAGCGAATCATAATGAATGAAAAAAAATAAAATGACTTTGGAGATTCAAATTTGCAAAAGCAAAAAATAATTCAATTTTTCTTATGGTCAATATTTTATATTCTAGAAATTACATGTTTGCATTTGCATTTAAGGCTCAATGAAAAAAAAATTTTTTTTATAATTTCATACTCCTTGAATCCTTTCTTTCCTTAATATGTTCATGGCTCGCTATGTTCCCCTTTTCCCTGTCATGAAGACCCAGTTCACCAGGTAATCAGCTGGAGTGAAGAGAATGTCCAGGCCCAACTGCCCCTGGAGCCGGGCTGTCAACTCTGCTTCTCTCTGGTCATCAATGGTATCAGCGACTTCCTTGTGCCAGCTGCAGAATCACCAGCTCGTTAGTAACTTTTTCATTTATGGTTAAGTTTGCTGTGAAAAGGATAGGAGAATTTAATAATAAATTTGCAATGTCACTTTCAAATGAGATTTGGGGATGAGGGAGTGAGGGAGTTAGTACCATACAGACTTAGTTTAGATTCACGGTCATTAAATTATGGAGATCTTTTTTTAGGAAAAGCATTTAGCTAAAACAGCTCAGTACAGTTTTCTTTAAGCCATTGCTAATTATTGTACTACAAGTATATGCACCAGATGTTGTACTCGTTATATTCTATCCATAGACACAGAGTTTCTGTGATGATTGCCCATAAATTGATATTTTTATACCAGGAAAATTTGAAAAGAAGAAATCTGTTTTTGTGTCATTGATTCGCCTTGATCAAAACACGTAGATCTATCTTCATAATCATATTCTCAACTACTTCTCATCTCAATCTAAATGTTGCTTTTAAGTAAGTCTACAAGTTTCCGTACTAAATTTTCTCGTAAGTCTTATAGCCATCTTTAAGATTAATGAGTGTCCTGTAAAGGAAGAGTGAATTTCATTCAGTTCCACATTAAACTTTGGTTACATCAAATGAAACAAAAATCAAAACACATGTGGTGCTTGAAAACTTTGTTGAGAAAAGAATCAAGCTAGACTGGATGAGAATTGTAATTTCTCTATACAAAAAACGATGTGTACAGTGTCTCCTTGCCAGTAATTCAGAACTAATTATATTCCATATGATCTGGCAAGTGATATTTTACAAGTTAGAGTGTCTCAAACCAATATGAGAGAATTTGGATATAAAACAAGAGATATGGCAACTGACTTTTAGTATTTATTACACATGTACTTTTTGCTAAACCTCACAGATGTATCAACAAGATTGTTGGTTCCTCAATGGGAAAAAACCGATGAAAATGCAGTTGAAACCCATATAATAGAAGAAAAAAATTATCATTTTGCTGTCCCATAATTTTAGTAATTCTTAAATAAAAGACATTACAATTTTTTTGGTAACCTTTCTAGAAAAATCAAGTCCTTTACTGTCTGGAAATTTAACATAGCTGAATCATGTATTTACAGGTACTCCGATGTCACAGTTGAGCAGGTCTCGCTCTCGGACAGATGGTGATGATTTTGGCAAGGAAAAGGTTTGTGTGATACTGTGTTTGAATATGAAAGCTGTGCATATCGGTGGCTTTGATCTAGCACTCTTGCCCTGAAATCTGCAGTGACCCTCTTTTTGGGAGAGCCAAGAAGGTCCAGAGCAGCATTTACACACAAACATATATGAGGGACAGTAACAGTCTGAAGTATTGAAAAGCAATAATTCTGTAGCATAGGTTTTACACATGATATAAGAGATTTTCATTAATTAACGTTTTTAGACTCTCCAGTGCTAGTTTGACTTCATATAATGAACAGTTGTCTGTATATCTGTGATCCCAAAACATGGTGAAAATGATTACTAGAGTGAAAGGTTTGTTGAACACACCCCATTTGATGTTCTCTGACTATATATCGTTAATACTTACCTCTTACAGTCTTTGCTTAATCTTGATACACTGAAATGAGTTGTTTGGAAAAATGGCCATGCTGCAATGAGGCGTTGAATTGGACTCTGTGGGCCAAACTGCATAGGCAGAAAAGAATTGTTACTTGGTTTTCAAGGCCTTTAGCCCAAAACACAATAAAGGCATGTATATCACAGTAAGCATTTTGTAGCTGTGATAATAAAAATTATTACCTCGAAGTAGTAGTATTTGGCAACATAAAACTGTAGAATTGTTTTATGATTTAGTCATTGCACAAACAATGCTCAGTTTGAAGTGTTTTTAACTGAACCCCCAACTTGCTAATGTCCATCATTTCTACAGACTCTGGAATCCGTGCTAACTTTGCAATACAGTGGTGGAGAGGGACTGGCTGCAGGTTATTGCAGGCAATGTAGCTTCGCATTGAATGTGGACACTTTGTCCAGTGTGATGGTCAGCAACTGGGCAGTGCAGCACACAGATAGGTGAGAAATGGATCTTTCCTAGTTGTTCCCAGCACTGTATCATTTTTCTTCTCTCAGCAAACAAACATGGTAAGGCTACAAGTGCTTAATCTGAAAGATAGGGATTAATTCAATGCTTAAGATTCAAGGATGCCACAATGTTTGTGATATTAGCATAGCTTGCCCTGAGGTCAGAAGTGAC
>BLXT01008064.1:3527044-3546446 GCA_019648995.1 Plakobranchus ocellatus
TCCATCCAGAAATAATTTTAAGCACTTTTAAAATGTCTCTCCTTTTTTGCTATTTGATCCACCCTACCCTACCATGATCACACATGCAGAAGACGAGCCATCTCCCTGTGCCCTGTCTGTGCAACCTTGCCAGGTAAACGCCTCTGGTGACCTTGGTCTGACCTTGGAAAGCTTTGCTGTTATTGGCTCGTCTGTGCAACATATAGACAAGGTTTGTTTCACAAAGTTTTTATTATTTCTGTCGCCGCATAACTTATATTAAAATACAATAACGGTTTATACATTTCGTTTTATTATTGATAGGTGTCTTGCAACAACAGCAATAATAATGATAATGGCAATCTCACTTTTACTATCAACAATAATAATATTTACAATTAAAGAACTTGATGTTTTTCATTGGTACTCCTCAAAAGCATGTACGCTGTAATCGTCATCCTTTGTGACATGCCACCACAAAATATCAATCATTTACCAAAATAATTGAGACAACACTTCTCACAGAGCAGCTACTTTATTATTTCAGTAGTATCAAATAATGCAAAACTTTCCCACAAGGTTAAAAGAGAATTTGGAGGTAAAGAAAATTCAGAACTATGATAATTATCTTTACTGATATTAAATCTCCTTTCTCCTCTCAGGAAGCTTGCATTTTTGTGATCTTTTTAATGGCACATGTGCTCATATTTTTGTAATATTATTCTTCAATTGCCTGTGCCTCCCTATGTAAGAAGGTCTTTCATAAGGGTTGATGTGGTCCCTAGAAACTTCTACATTTCCTTCTTCCTAATTGTTTTCAGTCATTATTGGTATGGGCGTGTCACACTAGAATACTGTGGGTGTTTCACAGCTTGCCATTCATGCATATTGAAGCTCTTTATGTCCTTGCATTCCATATCCATTTTTATGCATTTTGTGTTTTTAAATTTGTCAGTATTTTAATTAGAGCTGAACTTATGAAATTCTAAAGGCCACAAATTCAGAAAATGGTTACAGAATTTTGACTTTACAAGGCCTGGTACAATAAAAGTACAAGTGAGTTCCAACAGATTTTCTCAGGTTGCCACACTATCAGGTTTTTATATGCAACTTTTCTAAAACCAATAATGTTTGTTTGTTTTTCATGTTTTGTTTAAATTCATCTTTTTAGATACTCACTGGAACAACTGTCAGACACTCCTGCTCTTTCGTCTTCTTCACTCCTGGGTTTTACGGGCTGTCCATCATTTGTAGTCAACTTCAGCCACATCAACTGCAGCAGCAGCAACCTGAACAACAACATCAACCTCAGCTACAAAGCAGCAGGAAGGAACAATTGGCAGAGATGCAGTGTACAAACAGCCCTTCCAAGGATTCACAAACTTTGGACCAGCGGAAGCCAGTGAGATGGGTGTGTGGCATGCCAGTACGGTTTGAGATCACCTGAAGAGAGCCAGTGGAAAATTGCTGCATCAGAGGCAGAAGGATAACAAATTAGAAATAACTTATTTGAAGCCTATGGTTAAGAAATCTGAACTCATAATGACATCGATGGGAATTGAAACCTTAAGTGCCTCACAAATGAACTTGAATCCTCTAAATGTCTGGTCAGGTCAAACAGCATTTAGAAAGCTGATTACGCCCTGAACAGTGTGAATTTCCTTTTAATCTGTAACATCACTGAATGTACATAAAAATACTCTAATCTTTCACTGCTAAGCGTCAGTTTCCCTTGAGGAAGGCAGTATATAGTAAAAGATGAGCTCAGCAGTTAAGTGTTGGTTTCCCTAGAGGAAGGAAGTATCTACTAAAGATGAGCTCAGGAATGATTTCCAAAAGTGATTCAAAAATATGTCTATAGTTATATATAGTTTTCTTGTTTGTTTGAATTACAAGATTATGTGGCTGTACAGTTTACTACATACATCATAACCATCAATTGTATACTTATAAGAAAACTACTACTCTGTTTATCCCTAGCCCCTTCAATGGTTCGTACGTTAACCAGTGAGGTTACTCTAATGAAATATGTCCTCTGATGTGCTGTTCAGGTTGGAGTTTTGCTTTTCACACAGTTATAATGGTTCTCTTGAAGACATTGTCATCTTCCTTATATTGTTGGATACCATGCATTTATCTTCTCTGCAACTTACCAAAGTGAAATATCATCATCAAAAGAACAAAAGCGTGTGTGCTGGGGTAATGGCTGTAGTACTTTTGACATGTAGAATATACTTCTACGCAGCCCTTTCATCTGTCAGTGGCTTCTGGGCCTTTGATAAACTGTCAAATGGAGTTTATTGTGGACTACAGGGCAACCTACATAGGCACCCTAGTGTCACAAGCAACCCCAAATTCTCAAAGAGTGTTAAGTTAAAACCCAAAAGTTTTTTTATAGCTTGGCAGGATATGGAATTGAGCAATCAATAAGGCGGAAGAGTTAGAGCGATTGGTATTTTTGGTGATGATTTGCAGTTGTAAAACTTTTTCACAACATGCTTTCAAAACACCTGGCTGCCTCTATCTTAAAATGTTTCAAATTTCTTATGTTTTTTTAACTGTTTTCTACCCTTTTAGTTTGTTCCTATGCGTTTGTGTGGATTTAATGTTTTCTGTCTCTCATTTTCACATTTATGATTCCTAGTTTTCTTGCTAAAATTTCAAGTGAAGTGATTTTCTTCCTCTTTTCATTCTTCGATGCTGGCAAGTCATATCAAATTTGTAGACCAGTGGCTAGCAAAAAATCTGCAGTGCGGGTCAGGTCTTTGAAAGTGTTGTTTGGTTTTTGAATGAGCTTGCGAATCCTTTGTCCAGGTCGAGTTTCTCAAAACCAAAATATTTGGACACAACTGCAGCAAATTCTCCGTTGTTTGAAGCCCAGATCCACATTGGCAATAGGTAGTTTTGTGAACATGTACTCCCTTAGTCTATTGTGGCCTGTATGTATTCTAAAGATTAAAATTTCATGTTGTCTGTTCATTTGGTGGTAGGGATCCTGTTTGTGAGATAAACTTAAAAAAGATAAAGTTTGAAAGTGAGATAAACTTAAAAAAGATAAAGTTTGAAAGTAAAAATCTGATTTCCAAAGATGCAACCATCCCCCAAAAAACCAAAAAAAAATCTTGTCAATATTTTATATTGGAAATCTCAGCATGGAATATTTTATCAGTACGGGTGTTTTTTGTATTTTAAACAAAAGTGTATCTTAGAAGTAGAAGTTTTTGGTGTACTCGATATTGTAACGATAAGGCCATAAAAACTTAAGCCTAATGTGATTCATTTCAGCATGTTTCAGTCAAACTTTGTTTTTCTCATTTTAAATGATATCCACCTACACTATAGGGCCAAAGATGTATCTCATTCCCATATCTACCTTCAACCTTTACTTTCTCTTCATCTTTGCTGTTCATCAAATACACATTAGAGTCAAATTTTTGTCTCATCTTTAAAACCATAGCCTAAAACCTACTTTACCTCATTTTATTGTTATCTCGCAAGTATCATAGGGCCATAACTTTATCTCTCTATCCCACATCTACCTACAGCTTGTACTATTTTTCTTCATACCTACTATCTGCCATGTACACAGTAAAGTAAAGAAAAATTGTCTCTTAATATTTATTTACCTACAGCTTCAACCATTTCATTTAACTTGTGCTGTATCTCGCAAGCATTATAGAGCCTTCATTCCTAAAGCTACCTACATCCTTCTTCAATTTTCATCATTACCATTTTCTTCATTTACTTTTCTAATTTTACTTTTTCTAAAAAAAGAAAATCTTGTTCTTTGGAGTTCATTCAAATTATTTGTTGTCAAAGGATTTTTGAGAGTTCAAAATTTCAAGACAGTTTAAGATGTTATCGTTTGTGGAAGCTGATCGTGGAAACTCGAGCAAATTTATTGAGGGAAAAGCAAGAAAAATGTTGATTCCTATGACTTTTTTTTTCAATTTGCCTTCCTAAACAAAATAAGAAAAGCTTTTCAAAGATTAAAAATTGCAGTAATAAACAACCAGAGATAAATGTCTTTGTATGAGCCTGCAAGACTTTTTGTCTGAATCTTTGTATTATTATCATTAGTTGAATGTGTAAGGTAAACAATAATTTACTCTGTAACGGACAACACAAGCCAAATTATATCTGATATTGTTATTGCAGGTTTTAAGACACTTGATTCTGATAATGGAAAATATTCAGCTTAGGGAGAGACCGAACAAAAAAAATCTGTTTTCAAAGGTACCAGGAAACATATTCAATTAGTTTATTAGAGTCTAATTACTAGATCATAGGCAATTCATTTTTTTTCACTGGCAGAAAATGTTTTTTAAAGAATGTGTGGTCTCTCCTGAAGAGAGGAAGTGGTTTAGACAGTCCTGCAATGATGATTTTGATGTATGAAAGTGCCATAACTTATTGTCTCATCTGAATAAAAACTGCCTCTCTTTCTATTTCTATGATGAGTTTTTTTTTTGTCACTCTAAAATGAATGATGGAGTTACTTGTGATGTGTGACTCACACATGGACTTTGTACATAGTTATGATGGGATATAGACTTGTGTGTCTATAAGATACTAATGTGGTATCAAATATTGGCAAGTGTAGGCGTCATGGCTTGCACTCAGGCAGCCTGGATTTGGTTATTGGCATGGGAATAATTTTTTCCGGTAATAGATTGAAAAAGATCCAACAAAATAAAAACTTTTAAACTTTTGTTTCCAAATGCATGGATGCATTTGAATGTCATGATTGAAAAATATATATGTTTATAGATGGTTTCACATCTTAAGTTATTATTGTCATGTTAAAGAACAACAAACCCAATGGTCAATTTACAAACAGACCCAGTTTTGATGAAAAGGAGAAAAAAATATTGCTCCTCATTATGTACATTTTCTCTAAAATTCTCCTAACCTGAAGTTGTGTAAGTAGATACCACTATGGATGCAAGCTGCCAACTTAAGAAAAGTGGGCTTTTGATTTGCGTGAGAGTGAAAAAGTGAAATATATTTCGGAGGTTTCTTTAAACATGACAAGCATATTTTCTGTTTTTGAGCAATATCAATATATCCATAGACATTAGAGGTTTTTTTTAATGGTAATTAGTCACAAAGGCTTTCAAGAAGAATTGTCAATATGAGTTAAGATTTGATACTCCATAATTATCATGTCCGCTGAAAAAATTAGTTTGCTCCCCATGTTTCTTAAAAAAGTTTGAAATTACATGCATTTTTTAACAAAAGCAACGAAGAAATGCTTGAAATGTCTCTCTAGTCTTTAAATCTAATTTTCCTTTTAAGAATTAAATTTAAGACTCAATTCATTATATTACTTGTAATTTAATATGCAGTCACATTTCATTTTAGAAGTTTTTATTTCAAACAATTGGATGTATCAAAAAGAAAAACATTTCTAACCTTTAGTTTCAGCATGGAAAATTATTCTAGATATACATAGAGATCTAACTTTGATTGAGTCTTGATATTTAGATCCACAGCTAATCCATATTGAGACCAGGCACTATAGATTACTCCAATATTATAGTAAAAACAGACTAGGAAACAGACATTTGTGTGTAACTTCATAGATCTTATCATGATTTTGTGTAGGCCTAAATGTTTTACATCCAGATTAAGGTAAACAAGTTCATCGTTCATTATTTATTGTAGTAAATTATTTTTAATTTAGCAGATTCTTCTGGTATGAAAAGTGCAATTGTCTGAAAAATACCTTTGTGTATCATTGAAACTTGTAGCAAATTGCTCTATATTGCTGTTGTGATTGTCTGTAAAATATTTTATGCATTTTTTTATTTTCAAAAATTCCTGTGGTATAGGTGATTTCATTGCTTGTAAAATACTGTTATGTATTGGTTAAAATTTAGCAGGTTCTTCTTATATCATTGGTTTCATTGTCTGTAAAATACTTTTTGTATTGTTTAAAATTTAGCACTTTACATCGGTATCACAAGCCTGATTACATCTTAAATATTTTAATGTATCTTTTCTTCTCTTTTTGTCTCATTGTATCCTGTTCTGATCTTCCATTTTTTGTCCCCCAGGTGAAAACAAAAAAAAAAAAAATTTATTATATTATTCTCTGGCCCTTGCCCTCACTCTAGATTAGATAGTATTGAATATATATATGTGTCTTGAAGCAAGTTGTATTGCATCAAAGTTAAAAAATAACACATTGTAAATGCTGATGGTTACTGCCTTTTTTATAGCAACCTTTACATTGTGGAATGGGGGTGGTGGTACAATGATAAGTGTATTGGCTTCACAAGCCATAGAAAAATGAGGAAAAAATACTTGATTTGTTTCTCAAATCTGTTAGTTGTTATTGGAAGCATTGTTGGTTAGGTGACTCTCAAATAAAATCAGAGGGAAATTTCAAACCCGCCACTAGATCCCAAAGGGATGAGCATCAAAAAGGGTGATAAACATTCTCAAATCTTTGAAAGATCAGGCATAATGATGAAAAGATTTTTGAGTTTCCAACTTCCTGTTTTTTCAAGCAGGTCATATTAAACAGACTCTGGAGTATTTAGTAGTGGGACCGATCCATACCAATGGCTTGTAAAGTTGTAGACTATTATTTGGTGCGCAAACATTCAAGTAAGCACAATAATGTAAAGAAAAATATCAGTGGCAGGTATCAAACCCCTGAAGTGCCTTCTTTATGACTAGGGACTTCAGGGCTTTGATACCTCTGCCATCGATAAATGGATTACAGTTTTGAGTCTCCAATTACATGTTTTTGGCTCTTAGGATTGCTGCTTGATTTTTCTAGGTTGGCAGCTCTGCTGTACTTTCTCCAGTCAGATTTTCCATATCCTGTAACAAAAACAAGAAAAAAGGAAACAAGATGGTTTGAATTTTCCCTGCTTCGAATATTGAAGATTAATGGCAATTTTATTTGCATTGTTTATGTTATTTTTTGTAAATGTATTGGTTTCTGAGAACAGGTTGAGTATAGGAAACATAATCGCCAATGTCTGTTCCAGACAAAGCATCTAAAGAAGAGGAAGTCATATTGGTTTCTACATAATAATCTTTATTAACCTTATCAGTATGAGGTTTTTTATTATCGTATCCATACATTAGGGTTAACTGAGTGCCCCCACATTTTAATAGCAATATAGTCTTATCTGTACATGTGGGGTAACAAAATCATCCTATACTTTACATAGTAAAAAAGTAATGGAGGGTTTTGGAAATGACCTCAGGTCAGTTCAATATTGATTTTCAGTCAATCATTATGTAATCATATGTCAAATTGAATTTTTGAGGAACACTTAAAAGCTGAGAGAAAAATTCCCATTTTAAGTATTTAAAAAAAATTAAAAACAAGGCTTGAGATAAAAAAATTACCCCACAAGTACGGATAGGGAAAGAATCAAATTAGATTTGAAATGGCAAACAAACTACTGAAATAAACACAGAGAAGGTTTAGAACAAATGGGTGTGATATTTTTGCTTCAAATCTCTGTCTTTTTCTTAAAACCATAAATTTTTATTTTTGAATTTGTGGAAACATTGATGATACATCGGCTGGTAAACTCACCCTAAAATCTATTTTTTGAGTGCTGCAGGTAGCATTTGAACTGGCAGGGCTCTGAGATCGCGTTTCATCATCCAAATTATGTCATACAAAGTGACTGGTTAGGTTTGACTACAAGTTAGAATGTACAACATTCCTAAAGTTCATTTGTAATCTACCTCATTGAATCGCAACAATTTTAGATTAAAATGGTGAAATGACCAGCTTCTCATATAATGTTTGTTATGTGGTACTATCAGAATAAATCGGCTGTCAACCAAAATCAAGTATTAACAAGGAAACTGTGATCATATATCCTATTGATTATTAATACCTTTGTATCAATAAATTGGGTCCCATTTCAAAGAGCAAAAAAATATCTTTGTGTGATACCAAAAATCTTGTGACCTCCAGTCCTTAGTGAAACGTTGGAGTTTTATAGGAAAAAGATTCAAAGTAAATTAAAAATTATTTTAGGCTAATATCTTGGCATAGATTTTTGACATTGCTCTTTCCAGTCTTCATTGATGCAAAGCTTGCAAACAAAAGTTTAGAATAAGAATACATTTAATAGTTCCACAAAGCATTTTGAAGGCAGATCTTCATGATTTAACTCTTTAAATTCCGAGCGGCCACAGATTGCGGTTTTCAAAAATTTTACACAATTCTGATTATTTTGATATATAGCACTTTAGGTTTTTCACTATTACAGGTGAAAAAGCTAAAGTGCTGTATATTACTGAAAAGAAAAAAATACCCTCTTCTTCATTTTCCAAACTTCTACAACCTTGTGTCAAAACATGGAATAGGCCTGCGGGTTTAAAGAGTTAATTTGGTCATGAAATTCCTGATTTGAGGAAATAAATATTACCACAGCTTTATGAACACAGAGCTCTGCACAGAGAGAGAGAAATGAAATGGCTTTCTTCTTTTTTTAAAGAAGTAAATAATATCAGTCAGCAGCTCGACTGCTGTCAAATATGTGACTATATACAGCTTGTGATTCATTTAAACTGTTCTCAAGATGTGCAATTTAATCTTGTTGGAGCTGGATTTCCAATATACATAAAGAAAATGGACAGCATGTCTGGTAAGAAAGTTGTGGGTACATGCACATGCTTCCTTTTTATCCCTATATTTGCAGATCATTCCCACAATTTCATTCAGTTTTATGGGACCCCCAAAAATATTGATATTTTTTTCTTTTTTAATTTCCTAAATGCCTTAAATCTTAAATGCCATTCATAGCCTCACATGTATAATTGATGTGATTTGTATAGTCAAAATGAAAGATTGTAAATATGTGTCAAAATATCTAAGCTTGTATCAAACTAGACCAGAAGTATTGCTTGTATAATCCCTTTTTTTTGTTCACTGATGTGGTAATTTATGTATTGATATATTATATATGATGCGGGAGTTCTAGCATAACAAAGTTGACCTCTCTTTAGCCTTTGGACCTTCTTTCGCAGCCGCATGCCAATGGAAAGATTAGCAAAACGTACGGCGCTTGGTTTCCCTGTCAGACATGCAAAGTCAATCCCTGAGCAAAGGGGCTTATGCTCGTCAAGGTTGAATTTACTTTGTTTCACTTTGTTTTGGTTAACCGCTAAACCTCCCCTTTATTTTGACCCGCACGCTGAACCTTTTTATTACTCTTATATTTTCTGATTGTATTATGTATAGCGCAACCATTCATCTGTGAATGAGATTTATTGTTGCCCAGATTCACCCATGAACTAGCCAAGCAGTGAGTGTTTCATGTGAGAATGAATGAATTTTAAAGCATTAGCATAAAGTTGAGATTTGAGCAGAGTTGACAAAGGGTCTAATGTGATGAACCCTAGTTTTGAGTATTTGCTTCTTGGGGTTTTTTCTTCCTTCATTACAAGATTTAAAAAAAAAAAAAAACAACAACAAATAAAAAAACATGTAAAACAAAGGTTTCTTTTTCATCATAATGAATGGGATGAAAGGGAAAACAATAAGAGTTATGGCCGGTTTGAGACAGATTCCTACATGTTCTGTTGACGCTCAGATCTAAAAGCTTCAGAAATTTTATAAACTGTTATTTTTCATTTTAAAAATCATCCCATTCTTCTTAAGATTATCACAATATAAAGTCACTACAGTTTTAGAAGTCGAAGAAAAAAGCTTGACTAGGTCATTTAGTCTGTTTCTTTATTTTAGAGATCTCAAGCCAGATGCTTGTCAGTGTATTGTACCTGCAGCTTTCAGGGCAAGGTCACTAACCTCTGATCAAACAGTGCTCCTTCGCTCAGATAATACAGTGTTGATATTTTATGATAATTATTTTAAAACAAAATTGTCTTAATTTTCAAGCAAGTAGATTTTACTGGATAATTTCAAAGATTGCAAGCATTTATTTAACTTAAGTAACTGATATGGAAAAGTTTATTGCAAATTACATATGAAATTTTGCGGACAATGAAAATAATTAGTGTAAACTTTCTTTAACTTACTCAGGGTGGTTTTCAATAAGTAAAATCACTAAGGGAGTATCAAAACCACATTGGCTGAAGCATTTTTTTGGCTTAAGATTGTCTTTGCTCTATTTCTTAATTACCAGGTTAATGTAAGCCTCTTCTATATAGTCAGAATGATAGAGTGATATTTTGCAATGTGTATATGTTTATATATATTCTATGTGATCCTGAATGGCTTTCTTTGAACTGTTCTCCTGTGTATTTTGTCAACCCTATCTTGATAAGTGACTTGTTCTTTTTTTTGGATATGAATTGGTGGTCTACTGTTTGAATGCAAGAGTTAGTTTCAAACCCTGGTTGCGCAAGATGCGTGTTCTTGAGAAAGGCACCAAACTTGTTGGAATGGGCTACTGACACACAACACATCATGCCATGTATTTAGTGATAAGTATAACAACTGTGCAATATCACCTGTTTAGGGGTTGAGATGGGCAGCACTTAAAGGGGCTGAGTGCAAAAAAACGGTCATCTTTATATCTGTATGAATCTGTACAGAGGAAAGTGGAGAAGATCTTGTGAGATTCCTATGAACAGCACTGTCTTGTATATGAACATGTTTTTGTATATCAATCCCTAATGACTTGAAAGAAGATTTGGTTTGGTCTTCCTATATAGCCTGTCCACAACAAGGTTATCTCAGGCTTCCAAGCCCTCCGTAAGGCCAGGGCGCCCTGTGGCGGGGCTCGAACTGGCGACAGAAGGGTCTCTGCAGATTTCAGGGCGGACTTGCTAGCCACTGTATCACCGACTTCCCAATTTGAAAAAAGAACCAAGATGTTGTTGGGTAACTTTTGATGACCACTTTTGTGAATAGCAATTCTTATTGAAGGAGCATTGTTTATGGAGAAGTTATTATTGATTGTTATTGTAATTATTTTCAATTGCTTAACATTTTTTGAGAATTTTTTTTTTCTAATTGAAAATAATAATTTGTATAGCATTGTGTAAAGCTAGAATTTTGAAAGATGTACTGTTTTTTTTTTGTTTTTTTTTTCATTTTCTTCCATGATGCAAGAATGCATTAGTATATTTTTGTTCAGAATTATAAAGTTAGAATTATGTATTTCAAGTCCAACTTCTGATAAATGAAAAAATCGGCGCAAGCAGAATACTTTCTTTATAGCCTGGTCTATTCCTTCATCCTTAAGGCTCTGAACACTTGTTTTCTAGACTATCTATAACTTATGTTTAACTCATGCAAAATTTAGTTTCTTTTACTTGCCATTTTTTTTTGTCCAGCCTCTCTGAAGTTTCTTTATAGCTTTGTGTACTTTTTAAACTCCATAAACACTGTTGGTTCTTGATTTGTCTGTTTTGAAGGAATGGATTAGTCTCAGGACATTCATAAATAATTGTTTTTGTGGGTCAAGTCAAAAAATCAGATTCTTACAAGACAACCAGTGTCAGGGCAATTTGATATTGTTTTTATCCAACAGGTTATGTGGTTGTAACAAATGGACGCTTGAACTGGCTAACAATGAAGGTTCAATTGTGAAAACCTGATGTTAATTGTTACACTATTCTTTGTTCATTCTTATGTAGAAATTGAGGGAAAAAATGATGTATTGATTATAAGGTGAAAATTCACAGGTGTTCATGAGATGGGACCAAGTGAAATAAGCCCTCTGTTGAAATATTTTCATACATATTTCCTTTGATTTTATCTTGTTCTCTTTCATCACAATATTATGCATTCATAAGCATAGCTTGATGTTAAATCTAGTGATTTTGTCTGTATTGATCAAGTCAAAATATTTATAGATCTTGAGATTATAGTCAAATGAACAGCACATTATATTTAGAAAATTTTAATAAAATCTCAGAAAATACCCTGAAGTACCATTCCGTGAGCTTTTCAATGGTAAAAACTGTATAAAGATATCATGATTCTATATCTAGTTTGAAAATTCAATACAGATTGCTTGATTTTATGTCTTGCATGAAAATTGGACAAAGATATATATCTTGATTATGTCAAGCAATGACTATTTTGTCTTTAAAAAAGATTTTTGTAGAAAAAAAAAGTGTTGAAGCTAGTGTAAATGAAGTGTTGGTCATGTTTCACACATTTAAAACGATTGTTTGCCCTGAGATTCTGCCCATGTCTGTCACACTGGCCTGACTGGGACCTAAAAGCTTGAGGTCACATGGCAATGACCAAATATTTTTGGTTTCTTTATACAATATAAGAAAATGGATAGAGATTTACGGATTTTTTAAAACTGAATTGGAAGTGGGTAAACATTTCTTTTATGGGACCTTTTTCTTTAAAAAATGTAGACTCTGGGACAAGAGGTTATCGAATCATCAAAGACACCTCAAGGGACTTGTCTCAAGACATGATTAATGAGTCATCAAATGACATTCCATTCCATGACAAAGTTTCAGTGTGTGGCACATTGCAAGCAATTCTCAGTAGAGTAGACCCACAAATCGACTCATTTTGTCAGACCGCTCCACATGTAGGTTGAAACTACATTCCAACTGTTTAGACCAGGCATCAGCAAATATCCATCTCATATGATTTGCTATGATTTTCCCAAAGAATAAGTTAAGCACTACATGGATCGAGTTTTGATAATTTTTAGTTGTCAAATGCAATTACCATACTCTAAATGTTTTATTGTAATGATTACTCTCTAAGCTGTGAACATAATTTGTCAGCTTTCTTGTTAATTGTATTTTATGAAGTACAGCAGGTTTCAGGCTCTGGTCATCCAAGATTTGTGAGAAAAACTACAAATTGAAAAATTAAAACTAAGTACCTCGATATCTTGTGTCTGGATTTCACAGTTTCTGAAGCATGTGGAAAATATTTTATTATGCGTACTTCACTCAAGTGTGTGGGGCATCTGGTGAAATGAATCTTTTTATTTTCTACATAAATTTAGAGAGGATCATAATGGAATGAACCGTTGCTGTTCTTGTAAAATTTAAAATTGCCGGGGGGGGTTATAACATTTATTTCATTGTACATGTACAAGACTTCACATAGATACTAAGGAACTTGTGTCCAGTATTTAAAAAAAAATATTTTTTTAAATGTAATCCAATCAAATTATTTTTAAAAACATGCATTAAAAAAATTTTCAAAATTTCATAACACATTTTTTGTCTTGTATTTTGAGAGAAAAAGAAAAATAATCATTTACAGACACCCCTCAAAGAAAATGTTTGAAATTTTAGAGGGAATTCTTTTTTTTTTACAAATGCTTGAGATCAATTTTAATGAGTCGGATTTCACTTGTATAGCATTTGAAAGGACAGTAATTTTAATTGTTTTTTCCCTTCTGTGCACTGCTTTTTTTTCTCGGAAAGTTAGAACCCCCAAAATTTTGGCATAGAAGACAATTTCTCTGTTTTAGTTTGTGCCATTGCAAAGCTTATGAAATGCAGTCTCTGACTTTTTCAACGATTTCAAATGTTTAAAGTGCGACTTCCACCTCCTTAGCCCTGATCTCGAGACAATGACTTGCTCTCTACACCTGAACCTGTAGTCTACAATTTCAGCATTCTGCCATTGATCGCAGAATTTGACCATCATCTGCTGCCCTTCTTGAGTATTGGAGATTTGAAGGAAACAGATTGCCAAGGAACTCATTATTTCTGTGTTTGTCATATCATCTATTTTTCTCTTGTTATGCAAAGAATGTTTGATGGTGATTTCTTAATTTCTCTTTTATCAAACTATCTCAATTAGTTCCCGACATAACCCAAATCAATTTTGTAGTGCTAAGTAGTTAGTGTGAGATACTATGAGTATTTAGTTGCAACCCTCAGACCTCTCTCTCTCTAGCTGCGTAACTGTGTTCAATATTTAGGTACAAAATCAATGAAAATGCACTGGAAGTAGTAGTTCCTGAGATTACAGGGGGGTGATTAAAAGCCACAATACTTTCAATACTTGGACATTTATGCTTAAAGGTGTGTTAAATGCAATTTGTGATTCATTTAACTGCTCTCAAGACGAAAATTTTCTAGTTTGTGGCCATGCAGTTGTCTGTAAGTTTTTTGATGTTATTGATTATGTGCTTGTTCTAAATGACAATATTGTTGATGGCATGTTTAGAATTATTATAAAACATGCTACTTGCCTTAATACCAATTGTGATCATGATGATGATTTTAATATTTATGATGATAATTATAATGCTTATGTTGAACACAGAAGAATAATACAAAGGGGCCAATGCTTGAATTAACCTGTGTTTGGATTCTGGTTCTTCTTTCATATTTATTAATGTAGTGTTGTAGGTGTATCTGCATTTGAATTTCTTTGTGTATATGACCCTATATCATCAGTATATGATTGAGTTATTGTTTGAGAAAAACTGGGGCTCGATACAAAGTTATGTTTTAATATGGAATATTATTTGATTTTTGTAAAATGAAGCATCCATCAAAATTTGGTCTTTTGAACATATAATTACACTCAGAATCTATAGGTGCAACTTGCTAAAAACAGGTTTCCATCAAAGTTTGGTGTTAATATGCAGTTTTTGGCATCTCAATAAGTTAAATGTACTTTCTTTGCCACAATTTTATGCAAAATTAATTCAAAGATCAATTTCACAAAGAAGTCAAGATCTAATTTTTGTTGAGATCATCTGGTTGTGGACATGAGAATGGGCGGATTATCCCCTGGTAAAGTGAGGGCCTGAAAGCCTCTGAGATCATCTGGTTGTGGACATGAGAATGGACCGATTATTGTCGCCCTGGTCAAATGAGGGCCTGAAAGCCTCTGTCTGAGATCATCTGGTTGTGGACATGAGAATGGGCCGATTATTGTCGCCCTGGTCAAATAAGGGCCTGAAAGCCTCTGAGATAATCTGGTTGGAGGCAGGCTGTAAAAAACCAAGCCAATGCATGCAAAAATGACATACACATTTCATTACAACAAATTAAATTTACACTGAATTCAGAAGGCTTTTTAGAAAGAAGTTATTTTATTCAAATTTATATTCTTTAATGCAATTAGACAAACAGAAAAAATGAACCAAAAAAGCGATTCAACCAATGCAGTAATGCTAAAACAACAGTCTTAAATTCAAGAGAAAGAATTGTAAATAAAGTGCAAATCAAAAGTTGCCAGCAAAAAAAGTTCCTATTATGCAAATTTTAAAAAAAATGTCAAAGCTATGAAAATAAAAGTTGTTTTATTTCCTGAAGGCCATTTCTGGCCCAAAGTCAGATTTTAGTTTGAGAATTTGCATCAACCACAATAAACGATTTTAGAGAGTCAAAAAATATCTTTTAAAATGGCTGATTGGTTCTGATGCCTTTTTTCCCTAAACCATTCAAAACATCTTCATTATGTCGAGTACCATACAGAAATGACAATTTAAGTTAGCGAAGTTTGTTGTTTGTCAGATCTTAAACAAGCTCTTTTGTTTGTGCCACGTAGCCTGTAACTTCCAGGTAAATTCAGGTTTTCACTTCTTGTTGACAGATTTTAGCTTGAGTTCCTGACCAACTTATTGCACCAACAATCTTTCCATTAAGATTAGTTTCTCGACAGAAAAAAAGGCAGAATTGAAAAGTAATCTTTACATCCAATGATAAACATCAACATTGCAGATACTGATTTTACTCAGCAGGTCATTCTTTGTTAGTTTAAACTAGAAAAAAAATTGGTGGAATAAAACCGCTCACATATGAACCAGGCACCTTTTTTTTTTTCAAGTGAGGGGCAAAGTCGAACTGGCATAAGTTGATCATCCTTTATGTAGATTTATACCTCTGGAACATTTTGAGCTGCTGTTACTTTATTGTGAGGATCAATGAGATTGATCAGTCGATGTTTTTAAATCCCCAATAAATCAACTTAATAGCAGTCCCTGTTTTTTCTCAAGCCCTGCTTTACAAAGAACATTATTATTGAATTGACTGCTAAAACATAGTACGGTACAGTGGCAAGTGAACTGTAGCCATCTGCAGCAGCTGTCTATTGGAGAACAGCTGCCCAACCCAACAGTGGCAAGGATATTGAAACCCTAAATCACCAAGCAGCTAACAAACAAAGTGATGCATGTTATCTTTATATTTTAGGAGGGAAAATAAGTTACAAAAATAACAAGAGACCTCCAAGTCAGTTCAGTATATCTTTTTTTTCTTTCCAATGAGAATAAATATTCGAGACTTGCAGCCAGGAACTTATTCCTCTGTCTTGAATTCTCTTTTTTGCTTGACAAAGCCAGAATTATGCTTTTCTTTACAAACAAGGCAAAAAGTGATAATTCAAATCATTAAGAGAACACGTTCATCTTACTGAAAGTTTTGAAAAACAAAGTCATATGGATCAAATATTAGGAGCAATATGCCAGGAACCTCAAAAATGCAAAGGAAAAGCATGGCTGTACAGAGAAACATTCACCCATGATGACTTTGGAAGATAAAAATAATCTTGCCTGTGATTATGATGAGTTACAAGAATGTTTCTTCCACCATCGATCTTCCATACAATGATTTATAATAATTTCTTGTTTATGCAAGTATATTTACATTTCTCAAATACTGAAAGAAAATTAACATATAAATAAATCAAGGCATACAAAAATGTATCAATTTGTAACTAGTGATCATAGTGATGCTTGCTTGTTATCTATCTCTCACTTTCTCCCTATATTGTTCTTTTGATCTCTCTCATTCCACTCTCTGCACTCTCATACCAAACTCCCAATCACACTATAACCAGTTACATTACAGGCTTGATGCCTTTTTTATATTGACTAGTTCAATGTTTAGCATCTTATAAATGCCATCATCTTTGACACACTTTGCACGCTGAGCATCACTGATTTGCCTTGTTATAAATAACAACTTTCATGTATGTATTCTGCTATACATTCTTTTATATGTCTTCATTTAATGCTATCAACATCAGTTTATCGTCATTATTTAGATAAAAGGATACAAAGTTAGAAATAGGACATACACACATGCTTCTCGCAATGACTTTAGTATGCCACTTAGTCAACTGCTTTAACATTTCATGTTGACCACAAATTAATTTAAGCAGATATTCAATATGTATCCACCTCGGCTGTTTTATTTTTAACATTAGTGAGAAAAATGTTCGGAATGCAATTCAGATAAAAACACTACTACATCAAGACAATTGCTCTGTTTGCCCAAATCATGTTTTTTTTCTCTCTTGCTTTCCCACCATCCCTCCTTCCACTAAGTATCTCTCATCCCTTAACTAAGCAATAGACATTCTACAAACTTTTATCACAAATTCTATTTCTCTATATTTCTGCACCCCTTTCCTTTTGGCTATAAATATATCCACACACACACAACTTCTCTCTGTCTCTCTATCACTCTTGAGAAGCAAACGGTTTAGTAAAAATAACACTGTGGGATTTTAAAAATAATAATCAATGTAATATATTTAGCTCAAAAAGTCCAAAGGGTCCATCCTCTTAAAAAAAAAAAAAAAGAAAACATGCAAAGCAAGGTTCCAACTAATGCACATCATACTTATAAGAATAAACATATGTTTTTTTAGTACCATCAATACTTTTAATTTTTCATCTAGTCTAATTTGTTTCAGTTGGAATCCCCCCAAAAAAATCAATAAATGATAACAAACGAAAAAGAATGTCAACATTATTTTTTTTTCCAATTTCATTCTTGATGATATCCTCATGACAAAAAAAAAGAAAAAAAAACAAAACCCTTTTGATAACAGCATGTTGTAAGAAATTCTTGTAAAAAACACAATCCCCCAACCCTCACCTCCACCTAAAAAAAAAACCCAAATTAAAACAAAAAACATTTGCATCCTTTCACAGTTCAACAAGCTTTTCTTTTTTCTCTTCTGCTTTTTTTCGCCTTACTTTCGCTAACAACGATCACACTGAAACAATCAACATAGGCCAGAAATTCAAGGGTACCTTCCAGCCATATGAAAACACTGCAATCATAGCTTTGTGAAACTTAAAACAAAACTATCAGCACAGTTTTGCCTGTGACAGGCCAATCACTGAATGTGAAAAAGTTGAGTATTGAGGGAGAGTCGACCAGTCGTATTTAAAAAAAAATACACTTTGTTTTTGTTTGTACAGGTTTTGAGATACAATCAAGACATTGCTGAGTTGTTGGTTTTAACAATGATGATAATGATGATGGTGATGGAAGTAACCTCAGTGAAGGGCAAAAGCAAACCGCGTGCCTGCCTCCCCCTCCCCGTAGAGAGATGAGGATGCTATGACTTCGACACAGGCTGAGATTTATCGCCAGAGCTTGAACCAGATTGTTTGGAGCTATCCGAGCCTCCTGATTTGGAATCTGCGAAAAACCATAGGAAAAGCAGGTAACAATACATAGATATCCTTCTGAGGCAACAGGAAACTAAGGCAATCATAGTGGAAGTATAACAAAACAAAAACTGAAGAGATTTCTACACTAACTGAATTGCTAAGTCATTTCTATGATGAGCAAGCTCATCAAAGTTAAACACTCAATCTCACATTTCTGTGCCCCCTATGAAAATAAGCACCCAGCAAGCCTGAGATCACAATACCAGGTTACTCTCGCTGAATAACATAAAAAGAGATTTTCTGTAAATGTGATTATTAACCGCCCTATTACATGTACTCCACTTTGACCCCCCAAAAAAAAAAAAAATTCCTGTCAAATTCTTTATTGAGTGATTACAGACTGAACAACTCACCAGACACAGAGAGCTGGTCAAAGCTAAAGTCCACACCGGCTGTGGAAACGCCTCCCACCCTGGCGTCAGTGATGTCCGCCACCGCATTCCTGCGGCCGGTGCGACCTGTGCTGATGAAGTCCTCTATTGCCACACCACCATCCATGATGTCGTCGCTGTCGTCAAAAGATGGGTCCTCGTGAGTTGGGGAAGCGTCACTGGCCCTGACAGTCACTGCTGGACCCGCCTACATCGGTGCAAAAATAGAATAAACAAAACAAACTTTAGTCAGATTAGTAATGAAGGACTCAGAGATCACAATTTACACTGGGCAAGGATATTTTTCTTTATTCATGTAAATTGTACCATTTCTCGTCTGATCAGCATTTGAACAAACTTACACAAATAATACTGGTAGAAGTGATTGCTTTGATAAACATTACGTTCTTTATACCAGTTTCACAACGAATATCACCGAAATTGATAAGGCCATACGAGAAAAAGATTTGAATCGAAGAATTTTAATTGCTCTTCGACACCGAAAACAAGTTTCTTATGCAAATCATTGCAATAAATAAAAAAGTTGGCCCAGAGAATTGGGCACCAGAATCATCAATCGCCGCCTATCCATCACAGCGATGCAGCAATGACCGGACTGCCTGTCTATCTTAACAGCACTTTGTGAAGGACTAGATTGCAGTGCTGCAACAGATTGTGCTG